>JAHDVE020003908.1:0-27826 GCA_022606495.2 Halesus radiatus
TTTTTATTCTTTCTTCATACAGGTGAATAAATAATAATTGCTATTAATTTAAATATTTTATGAAATCTAATCATACAAACATACCTATATCTATATATAAAATTTTATATACCCATTTATAATTTATTGTTTGAATTTACTATTTTAATTGTTTTTTTTTCCCTTGTTTTTTGATGAAATTTGAATCAGATCCTGATGTAGACCTTTCGTACGAGTATGTTGAAATATATAAAACTCTCTTTTTTTATAACAGACTTATTAAATAAATAGATTTAGTAGATATTCAAATTGTCTGGAGGCTAATATCATTACAATATCGATATTGTATTAATTGTATCATTTTGTACAATTGATAAAGAATAATAATAAAAATTTTAAATCGGAATTTTCACTTATTTCTTTTTATTTATTCTAACAATCGACAAAAAATGTATTTTATTTATTGTAATTAAATTTTATAGTGTTAAATAACCTCGTTGCGTTCTAACAAAATAATAAATGTTTAGTCGCAAGTTCGGAGCAGATACGCATAACAAGAGCACCACCATTTATCTAAATCCGAACCAAAACAAAAATAATATAGACATAATTAAGAATTATAGTAAAACCACCACCGCTCCAGGAACGAATCCCCATCATTTTAATAATATTCACACTAACTACAATAAATCGCATCAAGTCAAAACAACAGCCACCCCAAACAACTTTCCAATACCAACAAATAATAGTAACAAAAACAATAAAACGCCAACTTCGAGGTAACACCATTCTAAAAGCATACACCAGCACAATACCAGTCGATAATACATTTCTCACCCTGATATCTGCAAGCTTAAGGAATAACTAGAATGCCTTAAAAAACCACAGAGTAAAGCGAGTGTGCAGAAAAATTATAATAATTTTGGTGTCAATAATCATAATAAGTTGAATCGTAATACCCTTCTTGTTGTTCCTGACCGCAAAGGAAAGTAAGAGAATCGATCAAGGTCCAAATCAAGGCCTGATTTCTGTCAACAAAAGCAGGAACATTAGGATCATTATAATAATAATAACAATCGTAGTACAGGGCTCTATCGGATAAACTCCAGTTCGACCCACAGTATTCTAAAACATACAAAAGATATAAATAAAAATTAAAAGGTATCGCCTACGTACTTACGAAAGAACGGATCAAACCAGAGGGGATCAAATAACAGCAGTTATAATAATTATACAATAGAACCCGTGAATAACAATAACAGCGATATTTACAAGAAAATTCGCAATAATACATACTTTCATCAGCAAGATCAAAAGAAAGATACGTTGGAGGACTAGAAAATTATATTCAAACCGCATATAAACAAAAGTCAAAGCAATAGCCAACACAGTCAAAACTCAAATCAACAACAGGCAGTTATCAATGCATTTCCTATCGACTCCCTTGATGATAAACTTTATCTCTTGACGAAACGGTTACAATAAATCGTCAAGACTAATAATTTTTCTCCTGAGAAATCCACTCTTGTTAGTCGTTGTTCAAGATAAAACTCAAAAAAATCACAAGAGAACCCTCGTAAGAATTTAAGCTCACTTTAGCAAAATCATCGAGAAAACATACAAGTTTTCCAAAACGGAAATACCAGCCATCAAATAAGCAGACAATTTCCCCTTCACAACCACAGTGACAGAACAGTTCACGACAGTCGTTCCAACAATTATAAAGGAACATCTTCGAGATATACTGATAAGTTATCGGAGGATTAACAATTCGCAGGTCGCCTGAGAGCCGAAAATCCTCTCGGATAGACACGGAGAGACTTCGCTAAATCAATATTTTTGATATCCGATTTACCGCCACAGCCTCAATACACAAAATCGGACAGAAACACTCTCAAGGAGTATATCTATAGCTCCAAACAGTCCCAAACATTGTTGGCTGCTTCTCCTTCCAGTAAATAATAAGAGCTGTCAGAAAGATCGGCGATAATTTCGAATAAGTATAAGAGTCGAGTTTCCAATAATGAAGTACACAACAATCAAATAAGACATAAACCAAATATGATTATCAAAGTGACATCCCCTAGTGCTTCAATTGGCTCGTATGAGTAAATATCAACTAAAATGTCCAAACATACGAGAGCATGTGCAAACCCAATTTGGTCAGCCAAACCCCACAACGCAAAAATAAATGCAGTTTCTATTATCGGTAAATCGTAACAGCAGCTTATCTACAGCTGTTCCAACGACTACAAGGTGGCCAAAACCTATCTCAACAACCAATATATCCTGACCACAGATAACATATATCAGCATCGAGGAGGTGTCAACTGCATCTATATGCCGAATTCAGAAACTATTATTACCGGAGGAAATGACTGTTACGTAAGATCCAACCAGGACTGGTTCCGTAAATTTCCTTATGCTATCACGTCGATTAATTCCCTTTATGCTTCGTTTCCACAGCGGTTGTTAATCAAAAGTAGGAATCTGTATGAATTAGATTTAAAAAAATTGGTACTCGAAGACAAATGTTCACTTGAACCGTACAGTCAAATCCTTTCGGAAAACTTGATAGGAGAACGAAATCGACTATCCAGCTATGACACAAGAACAGGAAAGTGCCATACGATGTTTAATATCTCTTCGCCCATTGCAGTATGGAGTAAGTCGACAGTAATGGGTATGGTGAGCAACCAACATTAACACCAACTGATTGCTGTTGGAGAGGATAGGAGCATATGGCTCGGAGATTCGCATGGTATGAAACTGTCCTGCCAACTGCCTTTTTCCCGAAGCGATTTGGACAGCCATTCTAACAGTAAATATTCGGTGTGCAACTATTACGATGGAGGATACTTGGTTTCGAGCCATCACTAAAAATAGTAGTATGATGAGATGTACTTTATACAGTCAGGGAGGGTAATCGAAGTCGAAACACAGAATCTAGGAGTGACGGGCTCTCTTCTTGATAGTCCAGTGAATGGTGGGTTTCTCTGGGCTGATTTCCGGGGTGGGATTTCTCTTTGCCAGCTATCATGAACCTATTTGATATTTTTATTCATGTATTTTTTTATTAAAGTTACACATTATTAAACAAAAAAATATTAATATATATATTAGATCTTATATTTTTTATTTGGTTTTATCCAGGTTAAATATTAGTTGATATGATATTTTTCAATTACTGTGGTAACATAAAAAAAGGAGAAATATTTATGTTATCACTAATCTCAATATCTGCTGTAAAGCAAATCGAGCTCCAGTCGTCTTGAATACCGGTCTGCAGCCAACTCGGCCTCAAGTCGCGATCTCCTCAATACGCTCTCAGTTTCGATCTCAGCAGCGATTCTCGATCTTCTGAGAGCAGTCTGAGTGGCTACCCTTGATGCTGCAATTTCAGCCTCGACCCTCGATCGCCTCAGGACACTTTAGGTTGCAATTCTGTCCGCTTAAAATTCAGCGGCAAGTCGAGATCTCCTGATGTCTTCAGCAGCAATTTGAGCTGCTACTCTCGATCTTCTGAGAGAATCCTCAACCTCAATTCTGGAGGCAGCCAATTAGGCTGCGAGTCTGGATCGTCTGAGGACACTTTCTGTTTCAATATAATCAATATAAGGAGACCTGGAAAATGTGTATTAGATGTTTAGAAATGATACATAATATGAAGAAAGGAGTCATCCTTACCGATAATAATAGGGATAGTGATAGGGATAAAGGTATGACATCGATTTCACTTTGATTTGCTTCCTATAACTTTTATTATATTTTTTATTGATGTTTTTTATAAAGATATTTAATTTATCTAAAATATGCGTTCTATTTTTTTTATTGAGGATAAAAGTATATTAAAAATTTTATTTTTTATTAAATGTCTGCTCTCATACCTTTTCATAATGTAAAAAGGCCATACAATTTATTTGATTTACTTGCTATTTTATGGATATATGATATATATAATAGACACATTTATGTTATAAACAAAATAAAAATGGAGAATCATATTTTAAATACCAATACTAATATGATGAAATTATAATATTTTTATATTTTTTCTCAAAGTAAATAATATAAGTTAATTAAAGAAGGAAATATAAAGTGAGGGTGAGTAATATTTTTGAAAATTTAAGTGTCTAATCATAGAGGTCGATAGACATCGCCCAACTCGATCATATCGCTATTAGAATTGCGTAGGATCTCTGCTTCCTGGGCCCCTGCCAGCAAATATCTCATATTCCTCCACACAAACAAGTAGTATGCGCAGATGGGTTCAGACCCGAATATCACAATCTGAGAAAAAATGCTACCTAATGTGAACGGTATTAGTTCCTCAATGCTGCTCTCTGCCTCCGAACTGGCGTGATGGCAACCTTGTAATGCGAACTGCTGGGTATCCACCAGCAATAAATATAGTGCTGAAGTTATGCCTGTGGCGAGAAGAGTCACAATATAAACTTTGCGCCTTCTTAGCTAATTATTAATGTAATAAGTCAATCCGTTGGGTTGTCCAGAGTTGTTTTGAGGAGAGGAGGAGGAATGGATCTGGCTAATCTAACGGAGGTCGAGTATCCCGAGGCCTAAAGAACTGACATACAAGATAGTGACTCCAACCGGGATGGTGTATTAGGCTATTGAAACGCATGTGTCGATGCTTCTTAATTGATTATCTAAAAAAATGTACAGACTTAGAGTATTTTTTAATGATTTACGAAATGAGTAAGCAGTTAATAAAAAGTTCAGAGCATAACATAAATAAATATCTATACTAATTTTTAAAGATACCTATAGCAGCCGCAATAATAATAATCCCTACAAATGCACCTGCTGCTAAACTCACGCTTTTCATTACTATATCATACTCGGTCATTTTGACAAATACATGAAACACTGTAAAAGCATAAATCAGCTTCACTATCTTGATTACCAGCAGAAGCTACTCAATCGGATAGACAGCCAGGAGACAGACGAGAGCTGTGAGGGCGATGGACTATGCGTATAATGTTTTATCGAGGATGTCATATATTTAGTTCTGATCATATATGATTAGCATCTGGCCTCTGCAAAGTTTGTAGAGGAGCATTCCAAAACAAGCAAAGAGACTGATATTGGACAGGCAGTAAAAAGTACTACAGAGGAGAAGCATTAGTTATGTCCTTCAATTTGAATGTTTTTGTTTTTTTACTTTCTCGATCTATTATTATTATTATTATTTTTAGACTGGGGAATATTTATATTAAATATTATGTAGAGATAGGCTATTATTTTACCCCATACAAATTAACAAAAATGAATTACAATTTTTTGAAATAGAGGTTAAACAATATATGGTTAGATGTGCACAGATTATATGCTTCATTGATTAAACTTTCAAATATTATTGCTCATATCTACTTTATAGACATAATATTAATATACTTTTTGTATTACATACACGCTAAACAAAGCCTCATTATTTATCTTATTTATCTTATTTGTCGAGCATTTGAATAAATAGATAGATATGTCTTTTTATGTTTATTTAGTTTATATATATATATATCGAGGAAATAATAAGATTCCATATATTTTTAGACAAAAAAAATGAACGCTATTAAATCTAAACTATATTCCACTCTCACTGAACTCGAACATCCAGATTTTCATTAAGTATTGTTGAAGCTCGAAGCCTCCGATGTCGATATTTTTGTGTATTCAACTTCGAGCCAGCAGGTCGTTACTCCCTCATCAGCATCATCAACGGCCTCGACACGCATTGACATCCAATCGATAATCAATAACCAATTCATTGAATAATCAGAAGCATTTTTGAGAGCCAATAAGAAATTTCACGATTTTAGCAAAAGAACACAGAGAAGAACGGAAGATATCATTAAATAAATTGATAAAGTTGAGAAATACCGGGAGATCAAAACTTCTTCCGAGTTAGAATTGGATGTGAAGAAGCTGGTTGAACGAACTCACATCAACGAAGAAAGACAAAGTAATAATGATTCCTTAAAATATAAAAAATAATACTGGTTTATCATATTTTTTTATCACTCAGCATTTTTAAAAACTATTGACTCGCTTACTTCGATGCCCGAGAACCTACTTAATTCGATCCTTGTGAATCAACCTTCAAATCAATCAAATGAGCTCGAAGATCAAGAGCTATTTGCAGAAGCAATAGCCTTTTTGAAAAAGCAAAAACAACTCATCTAAAGGCTTCAAATCATTGGCGAGACCCCATTGTCAGAAAGTCTGAAAAAGAATTATGAATCACTTCGGGACATGGCCCTTGTTAAAGTTGTAAAACATCTTAAATCTCTCGGCACCTCGTTGAATGGCGGAGTAATACTCAGGTATAAATAGCTTCTTGAAGAAACTTAACAAGGCAGTAAGCATTTCGTCGAAAGCTTATTGGAAAATCGACGTTAATATTTACGGAGCCACTTCATCCCCATTCTGAACAATCTCAACTACACCCTCGAGGTTCCTCTCGACCAGTATTTCAATAGTATCCTTCAAGAAATTATTGAGAAAACAAATGAGTACCTAAATCTATTAAATAAAATATTTAGCAGTAAAGAGTCTAGTACAGCCATTCTAAATAAACTGATGGCAGTTTTCTTGCCCGAAATCTACACCAAGTTGGAGCGAAGCATTTATAAAATCACCGATCTTCTCATCCTGGTAAAAATAAAGAACGTTTTTTACTAATACGAAATAAATATCAAACTGCTCTACCTTCACCCTGCTGAACTGCTCGCGTCTACGAAACAAAAACTTGCTGTGTGCATCGAGAGCCTCTTGAAGGCGGAATCAGATAAATTAGTGAATAACAAATATAACATATACTCGATTGCCAGTTATGTCATAATTTCTGACCATCTCAAAAATCTCAAAACGATTTATCAGATTGATAGGAACCACTCGAAGCCAGAGTAGTGGTTGTAACCTTTTGTGAGTTTCACAAAGTCGAGGGTGCATAATGAGACGAATAAGAGTCTCGTGATTTTCAATATAAATATTTGGGAGCTGTTGGGGCAGATCTGGGGGGATGAAGTGTCCAGATAATCCGAAAATAGTATAAAATAATAGCAAAATAGTACAAATAGCAAAGCCGAAAGAAGAATAGGTGGTGAACTCGAGAAGATAATATCAAAGGGGAAAATCATAATCAGTGAATGTGTAAACATTATGGTTGGAATGAACATTGTTGAAATTAACAATAAATTGTTATCGAACATTGATGCAAATTAAACCAACAAGAAAAAAGTACTCGAAGTTATGCTGCTTATCTGTTCCACTGATCTTAAAAGTAAAGTTTTTATAATGTTATTTATTCTTCTCTATATCCATCATTGATGTTCTACTATCATTTATATATATTCATTCTAGAAATTGTGCATAGCGAAATAAGCTTGGTCATCCATGATCGAATTCGAATGATAATCAGATAGAAACTCGACCAGTACCTACTATAATACTACTCGAAATTTGTCACGATTGTGTCTCCGCGAGACAACTAAGCCTTGAAGATATTGTGTGCTGAGCTCGGAGTTAATATAAAGATACTGGGGAGAGCTGCTGATACTGTTGCTATTTTGGAGATATAGCAACTCACACAACTGCTAGCATATCATTCTTGATAAAAAATATGTTGTTATATGTCTATATTATATATCTATAATATATACAAGTGTCTCTTTCTTGAGACGAAATAGTCGTTTCCTTGATATGTTGAATGTAAAAATATAAAGTTATATATTTTGAGTTTTTCATTTCTCAGTAAGCTCGCGAAAGTTCTTCCAAGTTGCTGGGGCCTTTCCATTCATGATATGTTCGTTCATATAGTCGATCAAAGTTAAGCAGGGTCCGTCGTTCGGCCGAAGCTTGAGAGCTTCTCCGAAATAGTTGATAGACCTATCCCAATATCCCTTGATATAGTCGTCGAACCCGAGTTCAAACTGGGATCTAAAATCATGCTGCTCTCTTGTGGTATTGTGCATCAGCACTTCTCGTAATTATTTCTTGGATTCGATAAAACTCTAAAGTAAAAAATAGTTGTTGGAAAAAAATAAACCAAAGTAGAATATGTTTTTGTTTAGTTTGTTATTTTTTTGCTTACATATGCATCGTATTCGTTCACTTTTTCTTCAAGCCATTCCAGATTCAACTCCTTCTTCAAATCGACATCTGGAGCATCTTCAGGACTTGCATATTTCTTGGTTTTATCGCTGGGTGGTGATATATTATTAATATCCAAATCCACAGTGTAAAGTCCAATAGGTTGTTTGCTACCTTTCACAGTCACGATGTCGATCTTCCTGCAGAACTGGTTCATTTCGGAGGAGAAGTGTTCATACAACGCAGAGCTGACGAGGATCGGGACTTTATACTGCTTAGTGGCCGCCTCGAGTCTTGAGGCCATATTAACGTTAGGGCTGAGGTAAGAAGCATCGATTTTATACTCAGAGCCAATAGCACCCTCAATAGCCCATCCTATATGTAGCCCAAAGCCCATTTTTACTTGGTAGTCGGGTCCCAATCGTTAGAGCAGTCTTTTATCATTCTTATATTTGAGGATATTGGGTTATTTGTTAATCTTGACGATGACTTTGATGAATGAGAGCAGAGCAAAATCACTGAGTACCTTGAGGTAAGGCTTGTCGAGCCAATCCACATGATTGTTCTTCTGGATTAAATATTTGGTTTAGGGAATCTTCCACACCAGAAGAAACGCGTCTCCGATATTTTTGTTTGCACTGCCTCCATATCGATAAACCGCTGAGTGCACGATCTCCCCAATTTCATTAACAAAGATCATGATGTCCTACTGGAGGACTTCAGTGGCATCCGTGAAATTTCTGATATCGCAAAATCCATAAATAGCGCATTTCTTTTTTCCGCCTGTTAATGGATTCATGTCTCCTTCTTTCATCATATTGGTGCCTATAATTTAGGCCCCAGCGTTACCGAAGACGAGAGACAAAAGGCTGCCAATCTTGACGATAGCGTTGTAGATCACTGCGGTCTCATACTGATTCTCCTCGATGAGGTCATTCGCCACGGCTGTAGGGTTTCGAGCCATTGTTTTTACCTTTTCGATCATATCTTCGATAGGCTCGATAATAAGCTAATCGGTGTCTTTTGTAAAAAAATGTAGCAACACTCCCAGCACTATGCAGACAAAAATAATTTTTCCGATAGAAAAGTAAGAGTCATATTCGTTATAAAGTTTTATATTGATAACACCGAAGATCGAGCTAGACGAGGCGTCTGTATTTGATGTGAAAGTGAGGTCAGGCCGCAAGGCTACGATACTGGCAGCAGAAATATCAATAGTCGATGCAACAGTGTCGTCCATTCTGATGTCATTGAAGTCGTTTGATTTATAACTAGGAAGTTCGTTGAACGGAGTCGAGAAGGCAACTAATGGTGCCTGGTCATCAATGTGATCTTGTATAACATAAGCTATGAGGTTATAAATATCTGAAGTGGGGATCGAGGAATTTGAAAGTAGAGTCTTGATGTTGACAACAAAGTAATCCATACTGTGGGTTGTGTCTTTGTAAGTTGTGGAGTCGAATAAAGGTACTACAAACATTATCATAAGGACGACAATAATGACCTTCTTAATGGTTGCGTCGGAGAGTATTTGACTGACCTTGCTTTATTTCGACTAGTAGTCAGCAAAGTCTTAGTTTTCAGGAGATTCTTCTTATTTTCCTTGAGTCGCCTGATTTTCTCTTAAGCTCTTCACACTTTTACTGGGGTTTAAAAAATCTAGAGTATGTGGCGCCTGGGCGTTGTTTCCGTTGTGGTTGCTGTTGTTGTGTGCATTATGGTTTTCATTGTTCATCTCTATCAGGTTAACTGCAACATTAATGTGAGTTGATATCTTTTAACTTGACATCTTCTTTTTCTTTTGCTTCATCTTCTCTCGCTTTATATTGTCTTTGATCTCCTTAGCTCGTACAGCTGACTTATAAAGCTTAACAACCCTAATCAACCTAATTAGCTTGACTATCCGAACTGCCCGGGTCGCCGCCCGGGAGGTTTTTGACTGACTGGCGATTCGCGAAACATTCGACGAACCAGTCGTGCTGCCGCTGCTAAACACAGCATTTGTGAAGATATTGACATCGAAGAGGATGGTGATTGTCGAAACAAGATCCAACCAAAAGAAAAATGAGAAGAGGTAACCTTCGATCGAAATAACACTCATTGCAATTTCTACGAGGAAGACAGACATGATACTGAGCTGTATAATATCAAAAGCGTAGTCCTAGCTTTTGACAAAGCCTAAAACTCGCACGTCATCGGCGAAGAGAGCGAAGATGGTAATGACTGTGATGATAAGTTGGTAGGGAATGCTCTTGAGAATTGACCGAAGAATCTTACAGCGATATTACTTTTTGGATTCTTCGAAGATATCGATGTTTTAATTGAGGTTAATTGCCTGTCAAGTATGAATAATTGTATAATAATGGGGGATGATTGAATGTGGTATTTTACTGTTTCAGACTAGGGTCTGGCCTACTCAGCAGGTAACACTGTATTGTGTATTGGATTTACAGGAGTATTTTCCATTTTCCAAAATATATAATATATATGTTATATATACAGATATATAAGTTTTAGATGGAGTATAGAATTTAATAAATGGTATAAAAATAGAAATTGATCCTAAACTCTAATATTCGATATAGTGTTCAATTGGGAAACAGAAGGACGATTTTAGAAATTAAAATTAATTAAATCACAAACAAAGATATTTAAAAAAATATATATATTTTATGGTCAATAAAATTCTATGGCTATTGAGAATTAATTGTTGTATAAATTCTAAAATATATTTTTCAAACTATATCATCAAAAAGTGCATTTCCAAATAGAAGTTCTGAAATTTCCTGTTGTTTACGATTTCGCGGAAACATATTTAAACATTATTGATACGATTGGTGCTATTTGCTCAACATTTTCCAGGTGTCGCAACATTTATAGCATCGATTTTCCAATGACACACACTCACAGCCTCTTTTAAGTTTTAATTGAACCTACAAACGGACAGCGCTATTGGGGAAGGGACTATTCTTTTTTGGTTGATAGATGTCTTTTTCGCTAATAACGCAATTTCCCTAGTTCAGGAAAGAAGTGTTCAAAGCCAGTTTCGCAACGAGAACCTTTTGAAGATCGACGAGATAATAAAAGTCTATACAGAAATCCCCCATTAAATTGGCTGGTTTGCTAAGAAAGAACGTTACTGGTTTTTTGTCACAATAAACTCGAGATGGATTTAATTTATTGCATTAATATTGGCCGAGTTAGAGCTAAGTTTAATGTTTGTAGGCGATAGTCCGTTCTGAAAAACGGGATTCAACAAATAGATCAAATAAAAAGAGCTGTGAAATTCCATTTTTGTTTAATTAAACTCTTTCTAATTAAAGAAATAATGGCGGACGGATGCAGGAATCGTTGAAATTTATAGCAAAGTAGTTCAAAAACGTTAGAGGAAAGTCAACCCCTTGAGATAAGCTACAAGATTAATTATTATTGGCAGTAAGGACTGACAGTTTAGAGTTATAATACTTTACCACCTGATCTATGTTTGAAAAATGCATTGTTGAGTATAGAAAGCAGCAAAGAACAAAACTCGCTATTTGCAAAGAAGAGATATCAGAGTTTGTCAAAATGAATATGGTGTTTCCGTAGTTCTGTGATAGATAGCGATAGATAAACAAGCTAATGCGGGCTGCCTGCTTCAAACAGAAAGGGTAGGTATCGTACTTGAATCTGGTTATATGTTCTTACGGAATGATCTACGCAAGCGTAGACTTGGGGTCAGCAAAACTAATGATGCGGTAGGAGAGCGAGTGTCGTTCTTGGATTATTTATTTCAGTAATCGGAGTGTTTGAACAGATGTGATGAGGGCTGATGGATGGATAAGTGCGATTCGTGGGGTAATATACAATGGACGAATAAGTTAAGAGTCTTTCATCATCGATATCTTTCGTTTGTCAATGGTTTTAAAAAAAACATAATTCGGATTATATTGTCGGTTTGAAAAAACACAGGAAAAATTAAAATAGTCAATATTGGAAAATAATAATGACAAAAAAAAAAAATACAATTTTATTGAACATTGAATAGATTGATTGTATGGGATTTTATTTCCTGTTAAAGACTCTTTGAAAATTGAAAATACTCCCTATAATATACATAATAATAATAATAATAATTGCTCACGTGATATTAATCCGTGTATAAATCCAATCATTGGAAGTCGTTATCATTTCACTATCAATTTGACAACAATATAATATACATATATAGATAAAGAATAGTTATATCTAGTTTTTATATCTTGTAAGAAGTAGATAAAATTGATATTGTAATTACTGTGAAATTTACAATTATATATACTTTATAAAGATTTTACACCAAAAGATATAATTAATATACTAATTAACATTTTTTTTTTTTACCTTTATGAGAGAGCTTCTCACAAAACCAAGCTAAAGTGATCCACCTGATTCTTATGCAATAGTTGAAGAGAGAGTTTACTAAAACAGCTGTTGTTGCTTTATCTTACTGCTATCCCTTGTAGTTCTTTGTGGCATTTTAGTTTACTCCATTATCAATGGTAACCCAGCACAGATCCTACGAATGTATAACGATTAGGGAATTCACTGTTCAGATACAAAGGACTATCCCTGTAAAAATTTAACAAAAAATATTCATAATTTTTTTTAGTCTCATTAATTTATTCAATGTATATTTTTATTTTTAGATTTTTTATTCCCTGAAATACAAAATCAGGATTTTATTGCAATTTGTGTAAATAAATGCCCCGGTAAATATGATCGTCCTGTCAAATGCTCGGGAAAGGTCGGTTGCCGAAACGGAAAATACATCTCGGCGTATATTACCACAAACATAAGCAGTTACTGTGTGCCTTTCGATCAAAATATGTCCAGAGTTTTTGGTAAAGACTATTTGGCTATAATACCAGAATACGAATCAAGGTTCATGGAATCATATTTAAACTACTCTACAGTATAATTTGATACATTGGTTCAAAAAATTTGGGGAGATTTGTCTTATTACATAATCGGAGCAGCAGTGGCAACTATAGGAAGTTTCTTGTTCTTCCTATTTTATTTATTTTTACTTCGCAGTTACGCCTCCCTCATTATTTGGCTATCGGCATCTTCCATTCTCTTAATCGTTGATGCTGGTTCTCTACTCCTTGTTAGGAATACTTTTGGATAGAAATATGGTCTGATATCGGAACCGGATGTAGTCTTTTTAATGAAAGTAGCATTCCTTGCCCACATTCTAATTATACTTCTAGTTTGGTGGTTATGGAAACGGATAAAACTTTCCATCAACATCATCAGTGCATCATCCAGATTCCTTTTACAAAACCTCAGACTCTTATTGACTCGCTTATTTTTTGGGAATGTCCTCTTTGGTCTCAGAATAATACTGACTATTGGATGGATCTACCCTTATTCAACGGGAATTATAAGAACAGCATCTCCTTTTCCTGAAGTAATATAAACCAATCAAAGCTAAGGACTTACATTTTTATATCTTTTTTGCGCTATATGGCTACGGCAATTTATATATACATTTGCTTAATATGTTTTGAATATCAAACCCACGTCAATTTGGTATTTCAATGAGACTCCAGAAAAGAAAGATTTGCCTTTGCTTTAAAAATCTTTTTATGACAGTCTTCGCTCTTACGGAGGATCCCTGGCTCTGGCAACATTCATATAGTTTGTCTTCTACATATCTTTTGGAACTTAAGGTCTCCTACTTCATCTTGCAGGTACTGGCTCGCCCAACTTTTTGTCCTCAATATTCGGTTTCCTGAATTTTTATGGTCTTAATCAAATGGCTATTAAAGAGGAAAACTATAGCACCAGCTTTATAGAAGGTTCAAAACTCATCTTCCGAAACCTTCTTAGATACTTTACTCTAAGTTTTATGTCTATCACTTTCTTCTTTCTACCTTTAGTGCTTCTAAGCATAATGCTATTTGTTCTAATAATTGGTTTAAGTTTCTATTCATTGAAAATAGTCCTAGTGTTGATTTTTTGCTTCTTTGTAATAGTAATTGTATTCTTGTTTCTAGAATACTAACTCATGTCGACGAGCTCAGCAGTTCTGCAGTGTTTTCTTGTGGATGAGGAGGATTCGATAAAGAAGGCACAGTCCATGAGAAGGAGCGAGAGTGGTTTACAAGTAATTGATAATAAATTGAAGATTGAATGAAAAATAAAATAAGAATATAATTGAATAAATTATGTATTTATTGCGATACATTGAAATTTTATGTATTTATTTTTTATCAATTTCGTTGAATTTATGCCATTTCATTCATAATCATAGCCATTTTTTAGTGCAAATGACATAAATTCTCATATACACTGTTTTATTATTTCTATAACTTCATTAAAGTATGACGACGAACTTCCTCAAAATCTACTCGCTGCCTCAAAACCGACAACCTATCTGAAGTCTCTGCTTATCTTCTCTCCTAATTTACTTTTACGAAATTCTGTCGACAGCGATTCTCTTCTTCACATATCTTCTACTTTGTTTTTTTATCCATTAATTGTTTCTGATGCTCAAGCTCCATGACCTCATCATCAAGCCGCCTTCTCCTCTCCTCCAAGTCCTTCTATCCCAATTTCAGCCTCAATTACCTATTTTTAATTTATTTTTCCTTGTGTACACAATTGTCGCTGCCACCACCACTAATAGGTGAGAAATTAATGATTTAGTGAGGGTCGTTTTTACCCAAATTCCCAACACCACGAGAGATTGTAGCTCGAGAGTTCAAGATACCGACGATTTTATCATTTTATAGATTTATGAACTTTCTAATCTGGCCCATGATTGACATAAAAATTGGTTCTGAAATATGAGTAGAGTATTATTCGTGCAGACGATGTATTAGTTAGTCAAATCTATCTGTGGTCATTTCGAAGTCGATCACTTCATTGTTTGCTGATTAGTTATATTCTTCTTCTAATGATAATCGATTATTATTGCCCAAACAAATGGCAGAGATGTCTTGAAGAGGGATAGGTTGGGAAATTCGATGGGTAATGCTTTTATTGATTTTCTTTGCTAAGGGCAACCATATATAATCGTCGCGTATTTCCTCAGGGTATGAATTTTCTTTTTCTTTGGGGCTCATTGAGTACTAATAATTTTAATCGAAGGTCAACGCAGTTTAATTATTGGTTTATTCTTGTGAACGATATGGCTTTATTCTTCTTTCTGTCGATTAGTCGTATTTGTTTTAACACGCCTAATCTTCTAAGTTTAGAAGTGTCATGCTGCTATTTTGTCCAATCTCATTGGAAGTGTCGCGGTTGAGTAGTAGGGCATTTTGAAAATAAATGAACTGTCGCTCGTTCTCCATCTTTAGATTTTCATATTTTCTTTACATCCTTTCAATTTGCTCTTCGTAATATTATTTATCTCTGGATCGTGGCTCTTCACGAGACTTCGTGGCAGAGAGGCTTTGGCGTTGGAGTATATTGATTGTGGTTGAGTCGTCGAACATCATTTATTTGTAGTGAAACATATTTCGTGAGATGCCTTTCGTTTATTTTTAGGTTGGGTCAATATTTAGAGTAGGTTTTGTTGGTTGTGTTGTCAAGGGACTTCCCCATAGTTTTGTTTCCCAAATTTAGAACAGTCCAGAGTCGAGTAGTCCTAGACCATCTTAGTGAATCAAAAGTAGGAGAAGCTCGGATTTAAATTTTTGGTAAAGCTCTTTGTCCATGAATAATAATATATTAGTGATCCCTATATAATAACAAAAATAATTTAATATTTTTGGTACTTTTAAAATACAAATTATGAATAATTTGTAATATTTTTTTAACAGATAAATTGAATCATTTTGTTCCAAAATATACATTGCTCTTTAATTTTTTACATAAGATTTGATTAAATTAATTTGTCCTTATGATATATTTCAAATATATCAATAAATAATATTCATCAGCACTACCCGATTCTATTTACTAAATTTAAATAATTTAAATTGGCAAATATTATGTTTTCTTTTGGCGGATACTAGATATAAAGACAGATATGCTACCGAAAAAATAAATTGAAAGAAGTTTTTAAAGTATTATTCATATAATATCAAACGGAACACTTCTCGAATATTCCGCAGCAAACGAAGAAGGGTATTCCTTCAATCCAATCATCAGTACTTGCAACATAGGAAAGTTAGCTTTGATGATGCAGGCGATTCCCTCAGGAGACGGTTTTATCCCATCGACAGCGAGCAAGATGATCGAAGGGAATTTAATTCTACTGATCGCCTCTAAACCTTCGTAGGCGAGTAAGTTTTTGCCGAAGGATGCAATTTTAAGGTTGGTGAATATTAACCCTGGTTGTTGAGTTAAGAATGCAAAGCCCCTGTCTGTCAGCTCGTTTTATTATATGTTCAATATTTATAAAGAGTTCAGAAGACTCGACTGGTAAAATCCCAGGAAAAGGTTATCTGTAATCCTAGTTCTTCTCAGGTCTAAACAAGCCAGTGAAGGTTGTTTGGCAAAGTTTGGCATGCAGGTGTCATCTACCAGAGTGTTGGCTGAAAAAACATTTCATTAAAAAATATTTCATAATAAAACGTAGGTCAGTAAAACAACGAATATTTATACTTACCAAGCTACAGATGTTCGAGGTCTTAATGAGTCGAATTTAGCAAATGGTTTATGCCTTCACAGCTCAATATATAATTTTATTGAAGATCAATAGTATTTAATCTTGGTAGGGACAAGCTGGCTAAATGTTTCATCGCTTCATCGTTTATTTCATTCGAAGCCACTAAAATGGTTGTCAACTTAGGCATGTTTAGTTTGCTCAAAAAACTCAACCCTTTCTCATTGAGGGAACATCCGAAGCCCGAAACCTTTTCAAGGCTCAAAAATGCGTCTTTACCAAAATATCGAAATCCTTCCCCAGTGATTTGCTTATTTTCTGAGAAGTCTAACTCAACGAGATTCTCAAGGTTCAATTTGGCTAAGTATTTGAAACATTCGTCTGTCAATAGGTTTTTTCCTATTCTGAGAATTTTGAGTTTCTAAGTGATTCCCCAGTTACTTATTGACTATATGCTTTCGTCGGTTAAGAAGGCCTCACCTAAGCAATTTTTAGAAAAAATATAGATACAATTTATAAAAAAATATTTTTTTAAGTCTTTATATTTTTTTATCTTACTGATGGTCAGGTATTCAATAGAAGGTAAATTAAAATGCACCTATCTGAGCCGATCATAGATCCTTACTTTGGCCAAAAGAAAATCAGTCACTTTCTCCATATATTTCCCAGCCAATATTCTTAAACTCAAGTCAGTTATCGATACACTATCTACAATAAATTACATAACGTAAAATATCTCGTATTATCAGCGGGGAAAATTATGACAGAAACTGTACTAATCGTTAAAACTAAAATAATGAAAAATCGAATAATGTATGGATACAGAGTCTAATGAGAGTTAATTCTTATGTATTTAATCTCCTAAATATAATTTAGAGGTCTTCGTCATCGAGTTCACTCTCGCCCATCACTAGCATACGAATTGATTGGATATTCGAGAAATATTCAATTCCCTCTGCAGTAATTGGGTTCATTCCCATTCCAATCAGTTTCGTTAATGGATTAACGTATTGTAGAAATGTAAAATCTTAGATATGGTTGCTATAGACAGTTATTTCTTCAATGGTTCGATACTTCAGAAATATCGCTTCCACTGCCTTGCCGCTGAGATAATTGTTGTCTAACTCCAACGCAAAAAGTACGGGTAAATCGATTTGAGAGATCAGTAGAAGGAGATTTTAATCTTTCAAGCCACACTAATTGAGCGTGAGAGTATTTAAGGCTAACAGAGAAGCTTTTGGAAATTTGGGTGAGGTTCTCATGTTATTTTTTTCGAGACTGATGGTGTGGAGTTTGGGCGAGCCCATGCGACTGATCCTTGCGAGGGTATCCGAACCGAAGTTGTTTTTGTCGAGGTAAAGAAACTTTAGTTCAGGAAGAAACATATTGCATAATGGGATAATGTTTTATGTGCTGAGCTAGTTATATGCGAGGCGGAGAAGCTTGAGATTAGGCAGCTGCGATTTAGAAAAGGGTTCAAGTTCGTTTCTGCGAATTGAAGTCTCGCCTGGAAGAATGAAAATAATATATAAGTATGAAGCAAATAAATTTGGTAAATTATTGCTAAGTATTATAAATAAAATATGTACAAGAAATCTTAAATGTCGGGATACCATAATTTGACGTATTATGCACCATTATTTAAAACATTATTAATACTAAATGATGATTCGCATTGATTTTATTACTTAGATCTAGAGTTTCAAGTCGAGACAAGTTGAGTCGACTAAATCGTGACATCCATTAGAAGCATAAAGGGGATCCACTTAAATCCAAGTGGGACAGTCTGTCCAGTCCAAAGTCGAAAAAAGAGAAAGTATCTTCATACCTGTACATATTTCTGACAATGGAGAGATTCTTGAGAAGAGGCATCGATATTTTAGCGAGTTCAAAGAAGCGTTGTCCATAGTTGGTATAAGCTAATTAAATTTTCAGAGTGTCCAAAGCACTAAACTATTTTACTCCATTCAAGATATCTAACGTTTATTTGGTTACTCCGTGTTCTGATAAAGTAATAATAATAATTAAATGAAAAAAGTCTGTTTTTTTCATAAAGAATATAAGAAATCTAAGTTATGTCTACGAATAATAAGAGTTGTGACTCCTTGGTAGTCCTATGTCGCAAGCTTACGAAATCCCTTGACATCATGCCCTCTGAGTCTGAGCTCGAAGCATCCTACCCACGTGAAAGCAGTAAATAATATAATGCAGAAGATATTATTTGCCATGCAACACTTTAATTGATGAATATATAAAATAATATTATTAGTATAATTTTAATAATAATGTTTCAAATTATGATTTCAATTATCTAGAAGGCCATTCAGCAATAAAAAAATAACAAACTATATAGTATTTTTAAAGATGTATATATATTTTGTTCATAGCAATAGACATATTTATTTATTTTTTTGTCTTCGACCTTCTTATGTATGTTCTTCATTTTTTGCATATACATAGAATTGATTTGCTTGTTAAATAATATTATATTAGCTTGCCAGCATTTTTTTACTTGTGATTGTCCATAAAAAAATTCAATCACCTTTTATTCTCGGATCTTTACGTACCGGCAGCTGTTGTTGTTGCTGAATCATCTGCTTTTTGCTATCCGCTTACACTGCAATCTCCCCAATTAAATTTCCGGGCGTTGCATCTTGTTTTTGTGGGGCTTTTACAACTTCAATGTTGATTTGATTCGCAGCTCCTGCAGTCCTACTCGTATTGGATTGAGTATTAATAGCATTATAATTATTATTTATCGTGTTCCCTATACTGCTATCATTGACATTATTGTTGGTAGTTCCTCCAGATCTCCATTCGTAGTTCGGTGGCACGACAATCTGTCCAGCGGGAGTGAACAAACGATCCACTAAATTAATTTCTTTAATTTTCTTTTGTAAGTCTTCCATCTTCAACAGAGTGAGTGTCTCTCCGATGGCTTTTTTGAGTTCCTCGCTATTATTCATTAAAGTATTCAATTTTCTGATGTCGTGTTAATTATTGTAATTCGAAGTATTATTATTAAATCCTCCTCCTGTTTTGGGACTGTTTTCCTTGATGACTGTGTACAGGATGTTAAGAATCTATTATTTTTGTGGGAGGTTCCATAAAATCCTCTTAACCTAGTTAGTGAATTCTGTCAAAATTGCTTGGTGCTGTTGCTGCTTTTGGATTTGTTTCTGGATTTATATTTGTTGCTGAGTTATTTGCTGCTGGTGAGGTTGAGAAGGAGGAGGTGGATACATAATACTTGGAGCCATGCCTGGCGCCAATATTTGAGGTATAAAATAAGGATTCATGTTTGGTCTCATAAACTGGCCTTGGTTCTGGTAAGAGGGATGGTGTTGCTGTTGCAGATGCTGGGGAACAATTGTTTTTTGTTGGCCTTCTGGATTTGAGTTGTTGAGCATCATTTGATTGAGATTAGCCGCGTTTCCCATGTTACCTCCCATTCCGTTGATTGAGTTCATATTTATATTCATGTTCATATTCATTGACGTTGGGTTCATATTACCACTCATTTGACTGGCATTTGACATATTGCTAATGTTCATAGAGTTCATATTCATGGGCAGCTGGTTCTGGTTGATATTTTGAATTCCGCCGGGAGGAAGTTTGCTAACTATCTGGTTGGGTTGGCCGACCATGATTCCACCTTGCATCAAGCTACTAGCATTATTATTTACAATCCCAGTTGCCAAGTCATTTGAGGGCTGACTATTTCCAATCTGATTGATATTCTGCATCAATCCCATCATATTATTTTGACCCATTGATTTGCCGCTTCCCATCATATTCATACTTTGATTTATCATATTGATATTCATTGGATGAATTGAGTTGACATGTTGTCCCGCCATACCAACTAGGTTAGTATTACTGTTGTTATTGTTCTGAATCTGACCCATTGGGTTCATAGACAAAAGGGGGTTCATGTTGCCTAATTGTTTGTTCATGATGTTATGTTGTTGGAGATAGGGTTGATACAGGGGTTGATCGCTGACAAACATGAATGGATTCATCGGATTTGGGTTGTGACTAACCATATTTTGCATTCCAAAACCAAGACCTTGTTGCATTTGTTGAAGATGTTTAGTCTGCTGTTGTTGAAATAGAGCCTGTTGTTGTTGTTGTTGTTGAAGTTGTTGCTGTTGTTGTTGGAGTTGTTGCTGTTGCTGCTGCTGCTGCTGTTGGAGTTGGAGTTGCTGTTGATGTGCTTGCTGTTCCCTGTCTCTTTGTGTGTTTTTATTTTGTTGCTGTTGGGGTTGTTCGTGATGGTCTTTTTAATATTCTTGTTGCTGTTTGCGGTTTTGTTTTTTATCCTGATGTTTATTATCGGGAGCATTACTGTTCTTGTTCGGCTTTTTCTTTTTGTCCCGTTTTTCCTTCTTCTTGTCATGCTTATCGCTGGGAACTTTCATCACCACATATTCATGGGATGATTCTGAACTGGACGAGTCTTTGTTGATGCCAGGTTTTTCAGATTTCTAAGAACAATATATAATTATAGAGAATTAGATATGATTTTAAATATTTTATATTCATATAATTTGGAAAGAAGGTTCATTGTCTATTAATATATTAATTTGAAAAAATATGATTTCCTAACCTGGTTCTTTTATGGTTGTAAATGGGGTGAATCTGGTAACTCTCCTTATTCATACTCTTCCATCATCAGTAGGTTCTATTACTAATTTTTAATGATTAAATTTGATTTTTTTAAAACACACACTCTCTTTTAAATACTAAATAATTGAAAAGATGAATATTGAAATAAAATTCTTATATTATATTATTATACTATTATATATTTTTAGAGATATTTAATAATTCAAATAGATAATTTTTGGGAAAATAATGATCAATTTTTATAGGTATTTCTATTTTTTAATGATTTAGTCAATTTTTAATATTGTCTAATCAATTGATGCTTCAACATTTTTTTCTGCTTTATTAACTAAGATATTTTCAGATCCCAATTATATCAGATCCCAATTATACCAGGAAAAAGCGATAATTCCGACCTTACTTTCGATCCATTATTTCTACGGACCGAAACAATGTTTTTCGAAATTTCAAAAGGATGATTTACAACATATAATAATTCAAAAAAAAAAACTATGAAAAACTATTTGGAAAATAAAACACTGCAAATAAAATAAAAATATTATTAAAGAAGAGAAAAAATTATATATAAACAATATCAAAGAAATTGAAGAGTTTTGTTCTGATTGTTTGTCGAACAATCGCCTCTACCTACAATCTTTACCACTTCAATCACCTCAGAGCTTGCACTGCAATTACTCAGAGAATCATCATTATCTGATGATCCAGAAGAAACGATCGACTTTGGCTTCAAGTTCTCAAGGGTATAGCGTTCTGGTTCAACACGACGTTTGAGAGGCTTCTTTTCGTATTCTCCGAAATCTTCAAGGCTTGATATTTTGCGTAATGTTTCGCTATTGTTATTATTTGAAGGTGTTGAATTAGTTCTGTTAACTATCATTGGCAAGTTATCGTTGTTTGTTTAAATATCTCCTCGTTTTTCAGCTGATATCAACTCCAACTCAGAGCTTTGTAAACACTTTGCAACAGAATCTAACGTGTGAATTGATGAAGCAGGGAGAGGTTTGATCCTTTTAATATTTGGCAAATTGTCAAAGTTAGAAGTTATCATGTGAGAATTGTTCTGCTTCGCTGGCATATATGAGCGGTAGATAGGAATATACTCTTTCTTTCGATCGTCCGGGAGGGTAGTCTGGCTCACGATTGCGTTTTGAGCGCGATGAAAATCTGTGAAACCAAGATGTCTAGAGTTAGGTTAAAGAATCTTATTAGGTTAATAAGCACGGTATTTGACAGATGTTCGAAAGGATTAATTTCGAGGGCATTATCGATTAGGATATTGCTTCTCATTATTGCCTTGGATGGGGTATGGGCTATTTTTGCCTATATTTTGTGGGGTGATTGGAGGGCGTAGAAATAACGACATTTGTTTTGGTGAGTTTTAAAACCCAGGCATAATCATTTAGCTCAATCTGAGAAACCTAGAATCATCAAAACCTTGGATGTGATTGGTGCTTGGATTAGTTTATCCAGATTCGGTATTCAACTTTTGGATTGATTGACATGACTCTCTTTTCTGGCCATAGTGCTGATAATATAAATTGTTCTGGTTGTTTTGATTGTTTTGATTGTTTTGATTGTTTTGAGTATTTTGATGTTAGAGGTTCTTGTCTATCGAGTGTTTATGTATTGGAGAACAAGGTTAATCGAATTTTGTAAAATCTGATTGGTTGTTATGCCGGCTTTAATTGTTTCTTTTTATTTGAAGATTGTCCATAGACATATTTACGTGATCCAATTATATATAGTTGGTGTTAATATGAGGAGAGCCGATCCCATGAACCTAATCTTGCTATTGAACTAAAATTTAATGAGAAAACCTATTCCTTGGAAATTGAACCATTGGGGAAGTAGGAATGACTAAATAATTCGAATTTCTTGGGAGCGATTGTCTGTGGACTTATTGAGTTTTCTTTTGATGGTCCGATGAAGCTGACAAGCTCATAGCAGGTATTTTTGTTGGCTATCTTGACTCCTGTTCATAATTTCGATGGAAGTTGATTGAATGATTTATGATTTAATGGCTGCGTTTATTATTCCGATGCTGATGTATTTTATTGGCTAGACACTCCTTGTCCTTGAGGCTTATTTTATTTGAATTGGACAATTTCTTTCTAACTTGGCCATTGATAACTTACTAAAATGATTAATGCTAAGCGTTCCCCGTACAAAGCCAATTCATTAATTTTTTTTATTTTTTTTATTTAATTCCAATCTATATTTAATTGATCTAATATATCTCCAAGCAATATAATATAAACTATTTAGTCTTTTAGTGATGAAAAAATGGTAAATATTCAATCAATTTTTAATGTTTTTATTTCAATATCGGAAATATCAAATTGATGAAATATCTATGACTCAGAAGTATATAGAGATAGTATGGTTTTGTTTGTTTAAGAAATAGAAAATTGCTTATAAGTGAGAATCATTATTCGAAGTTCGTTGAGTAAGGTTGATTTACACGTTTCAATAGATAAGTGTTGCCTTGTATTATTTTTGGCAGTATATTGTTTTCAAAATATAACATTGCTCTTAAAAAAAACTATCTATGGATTTGATATAAAAAATATTTTTAATTACTTTCTAATTAAACAATATTTATTTATTATTCGATGATAGATATGAAACAATATGAATTTTGACACAAGATGTTTTTTTGTAAATTTTGATTGAAGTGACGAATCATCGAACCACACAAAAAAATATGAATTATAAGTCAAATAAGTGTTTATCAATAATTATTAATTTATTTTGAAATAACTTATAAAAAATTCAGCCGTCTCAATCCATCCCATTGCAACTTTGACTTTCTTTTAAACTGATTTATTATAAAAAATTTACATTTGAAACATTTACAAAATAAATAAATAATAATTAACTAACTCTATCTATATTACATCAGCTCAATTTCGCATGTATTTTTGGCATTAGAAAATTAATCGTTTTACAAAACAATTTCTGATTAATATTAGTAACAAATAATATTTTTATAAAAAATATATTATTATATATTTGATATACTTATTTTTAAATGACTAAACTATACATCAGGCCTATCTCTGGATAATTCTCGAGAGATACTGAGCTGTTGGGCATAATGGTACTTCTTATTATATATTACATAACTCTATAAATTCAACAAAAACTGTAATCAACCTGCAAAATATTATGCCTAGGACCCGTTTCTTGAATTTACCCTTCGAAACATTACCAAAAAAACAGAAACTCACAAAAATGGTGGCAAAAATCCATTGTGGAAAGTGGTATGCCTTTTTGAGCTTAAAGACTATGATAAAGAAATACTATTTTCAGCAAAAAGCGAAAATGCCCTCATTGATTCGGTAATTGGCGAAGGGGTAATTCTCCTCGATGAAGTGAGAACAAAGCCGAACAAACCCTATAAACAAAGATTTGATATAAAGTATGAAGGAAAGCTAGTCGGACAAGCATATATAGAGATAGACTATCGGGATCCCATGTAAACATTAAAAAAGGCCCAGTAAATGGTACATATCTACTTCTGGTATAATATACACATATATATAATTATATTTGAAATAGAATATGTAAATAAAAATAATTGAAGCAGACAAAACATAATCAACACCAATAAGACGAGAAGCGAAAACTCCTGCCGCTGTTGCCGCAAGACAGGTACTTGAAAATGCAAACGGCTTCGAATTGGGGATTAAAAAAACTGCAAATAAAACGAATAAAATTCTATAAACCAGAACAAATAGTATGTCAGATAGCCTTGATTCTCTCCAAAATTATGAAACTTCCCAACAACCTCAATAAATATCAACAAACATTGGCAACCAGCCCATCCTCAATAGCAATAACACCAATCAATCCCAGCCTATAATGGCACAATACGGATATAATAACATTCCAGGAGCATTAGTAGGTCCACCAGCATTTATGTACCCAACGAACCCGGGTTATGCTTTTATGCCACCTCCTTCCCAAGCACCGTACATGAGTCCCCCTCCCCCTCCAGGATATATGGTACGCCAAGTTGGTTTTAACCAACCGCAATTCTATGGTCAGAGAGCCGTTTTTCAAGGACCTGCTCCTGTTTATAATAATAATAACAGTTTTGGTTATGGGGGTTTAGGTAATAATTTTAACAATAATCTACATACCCAACAACTTAACAATATCATGAGTGGATTTCTCGGATACCAGAATCAAAGAATATGACATATTTTTTTGTATCCCTATTTTTTTTGAATATGAATGTTGTATTTGAGTTTATATTTTATTGTGTGTATTAAAATAATTTTTTAGAACCATATCATATAGGTATATGATCAGATTAATCAACTATTTATTATTACTATTCTTATATTGCTAATAAAGTCAATGTTCGCCTTATATTCCAGTTAAAAGAATTATATAGTTGTTAAAAGTTAGTATATTGATTTTTAAACCATCAACTTTACTGTATTGAGCAACCCACAACTCAGAAATTCTGTTTATACAATATTAGCGAAAATAAACAGACTTATACTTGGCTCTAACAGAAAGATACGATAAATATGTTAGAGTTCTGAGTCAAAACAACACATTAGAAAGAAAAAACCAAATATTCATAACATCAAAATAATTCAAGAAGTCCTAAAGAGTGAAATTCTTTTACAGATTATCGAATATTCTAAATATAAATTTTACTATTATAAAATTATGACACTAAATAATAATAAAACAATTGCTAATTGGCTGATAATGAAAATATTGTGATACCCATACAATAACTTAAAGAAAATGGTGTATATATTATAATCCTAGATTTATTAAAAAATTATTGTTCTGTTTACACATACTATTTAAGTTAACTTCGTTTAAGTTATTTTTTTTAGATGAGCCTAACGAAGAATACTCTGATTGAGTACTTATCAGACCCAACCAAATACAAGAATACAAAAGTCTTCCTCCAAGAAGTTGAAAAGGACAACGAGGATATCCACAAGCCGATTTCTGAAGCACTTTTAACAATCCTTTAACTATAAAGCAAATATCCCCCAATCGCAAAGCTACATGCTCTTCGATTTTTCAAATAGATATTTTAAACTGCCCAGTTCAATGTCATCGAATAACTTAACGAAGGCATCGAGAACCATATCATACGATACGCCAAATATAGAAAAGAAAGCAAATAATTAACAAGGGGAGATACCTATTTCACAGATGTCTAAAAACTCTAACAGAACTCATCGAATAAACAATTAGGAATCAGCATTATATTGATCTCTCTGGAGATGATTATGAGTTGGGCGTCATGGTATCCAGTAGACTTTGAAGGTGAGGTGAGTAGGTTTGTGGACTACTATGAAAAGCTGAGAAAGGAAGGAGTGGTGTTCCCGAAAACTATGTCATACGTAAAACCCATAGATAAAGATAAGTTCGAAAAGAACTATGCGAATTGGCTGCACAAAGAGGGGATAAATCCCCCAAAGACTTTGCCAGCCAACAACTCAAACCCTCAAAATGGAAATATAAATAAGACTTCTCGATAAAATACCAATAGAGAAGAAGTTGGAAAAAAAGAGCAACAAATATCTTCGTCAGCAGGCAAAGGCAATAGCAATAACACCGTTAATGCAAATGGTGCACAGGAAAAAGAGCAGCCTAAAATAGCCACATCCAAACCTAAATCAAAAGAATAGACTGTGCAATTACCGAAACAACCGTAACAGCAAGAGACTGTTGTCATAAACTCATCTGTTAAACAGCCGCGCAAGAAATCCAGTGAGGATACGTAACACTAAAACACCAACAAAAAATAAATAATTATGCCTGTAGAAAATAAGAACAATCCTCCACGCACCATTAATCCAACAAAAAATAATGTTGGCACTAATGATAACATTAACAATGAATTAAAACTGTAAAATTAAAGAAAACAACGAGATTTATATTCGAAGATTAAGGACCTCGAAAATTAGTTGCGTAATCAGGAAGATACTTATCAGATAAAACTTTCCGAACTTCGCCGATCCCACGAGACTGAGATGAGGTAGCTAAATTAAGCTAATTATAGGTCCCAACAAAACTCCTCTTCAGTGATTGAGTCATTAAAAAGGCAGTTAGAATAAAAAAATCGTACACCTTCCTTCAGCCCGACTCCCTCTAACTTCGCCAACGAACAATAATCACAAGAAGGATCTCCTAACAGTGTTCTCAGAGCCAAAATTATGAGCCTGGAGAAAGAGGTTTAAACTCTAAAAAAACATTTAGCCGAGAATACAGTGTCGATGGAAGAGTATGAAGCAAGAATAAGCTCCAACAAGCAATAACTAATGAAAAGAGCGGAAAAATAAAAACAGTACAAAACACAGTTAGCCAAAATGGAACTTGATGCAAAGGTGAGAGCAGAACAGATAGTTCTTACTAACAGCATAATGACAAGCCAGCGTGGGAGTACCAAATAAAAAGAGGTTCTAGAAGTACAGCTTGCCGAAATTACCCAGCGATATAATGATCTCGTCTCTTAAACTATCAGAAACAACAATAACAGCAATAATAAAG
>JAHDVE020003909.1:0-45256 GCA_022606495.2 Halesus radiatus
AAGTAAAAAATTGATTGACTTGCAAATGAGGGCAAGAGACAAAAAACTGACTTTTAAATCCATATTAGGGCTCTATTAGAATATAAAATCTTGCATTCACAACTAGCAATGGCAGAAAGTGAAGGATCTACATTTGGATATAAAATGAATAGAAAAGGTATGCAGACATTTTATTGATGATATGTAACTACCCTAGAAATTTTAAAGCGGTCTTTCTTCGTAGTTAGCTTTACGGCGAAGGTGAGTGCAGCAAAATTACGTAAAAGTATTGCTATATTTGCCGCGAGAAGATGAATATAATTTTCATATTTACAAAGTGCTTTACTTTATACAGACTTTTGGGAAATTTTAGCCTGGTTTATGTCCATCTGCATAAAATCTAATATTAATAGCCCGTGAAGGGACTTTGCATTGTTTTACAATAAATCGTTTAGTTTTTTGTACCATCAATACAGATTAAATCAAATACACGAGAAACTCATAATTGTTAGTCAAATGGTTGTTATTGTTTTTGTTGAAGTAGATTGTATCAATGGGTCACATAGCAAGTAATTTTGCAGCAGGATATCTTTCTTAATCGAGCCTTCTTCAAACCTGTTTGACCGCGATTGCTTTAAGCACTTTGCAATACCTCCTCAAAACTTAGATGGACTCATGCAATTGTCTCTACTATAGACTTCCTTAGATGCATTATTCTCAAGAGGCTATTTCACTCTTGTTAGTTGCCCAAATGATCAAAGCCTACAAAGGTATTGTCGTGGTGGCCAGGAATCTGATACGGGAAATATGGAAAGGTTTAGATTGCATTTTGTAAAATTAATGAAATGATGAGAGTGATATATAAGTGCCAAATATTTTGATGACATATTTTTAACTAAAAACTTATTTAATAATAAATAAGTCCAAATTACGTTCAGTATCTATGAAGACTACCATCCCTATAAATGTCTTTATTAGTTTTGCCATTTTCACAATGCTATATAAAGGTATTAACACATAAAACAAATCCTTGCTAAGTAGCGCATAATTTTTTATGCTATAAGTACATTCAATGATCTCGACCATAGACTGTATTGGGCGTTCTGGTCCAAAGCGGCTAGGACAATCCTTACCTTACCTGCCAATAAACCTATACCTGCAAAGGTATTGTCGGATAGGTTTAGGTTTAAACAAAGTGGTAGAAAGCATTTGAGCGCACAAAGATAGGATGTGGTAAAATAGTAAAAATTTCTTCGGCATGAGGCGAAAAATCAAATAAAGCCTAAGGGTGCATAATTCATTTACATTGTGTATTCAGCAAATTATCAGATCAAAGGTCTAAGGGTAAAATGGAACGAGATCGCACAGATAAACAAAAATTGATCCCCATTTAGTATTATAAAAGTTTGGTTAAATCCGTGATTTTCGGCCCTAAAATAAATTCACAAATCCTTATACCATCGCAGAAGTCAAACTGCGAGCTAGTCAGCATACCTACAAATTGGCATAATTTGTTACATAATAAAATTTGAAGATATCCGAGCTATATCTCAGTGTAAAAGATATAGTGTTGAGGATTGTACTGGCAGATAAAAGTCATTTGAGATCAAAAGATAGTTTGTGTGAATTGCGTTTTTATAGTAAATAGCTTCTTTATAAATTACATATTTATTTTATCAGAGAAAACATGAAAAAAAAGGAAAGATTGAATCACCATTTGCATCACACACGGTTATTTGAGGGCAATATTTCGACATATATTAAAATTAGACTTACCTAGGCAATTTAATATGCGTCATTATATTGTAACTTTCAAAAGAACCGACTTAAAAACCGCATTATCTTTGCACAGCGCCTGCGAACAGTTGTCATTTCCTTCAAATTTTACAGCATAATATTATAAATGCTCTCTTATCGGTTCTGCTACCGGTATCTATTTTTGACCTTTTGTTTGAATTCTTTCGGCTTTATCATATTTTTCCGTGAATTATTTAATTTGTCTTTGTATTTAATTTTTTGGTTGCTTATTTTACTAGACAAAGAATTTAGTGTTGGCAGATTTTCGACATTTTTAATGCCGTTATTTCCGCTATCCATTACTATTCCAGGTGTTATTTTGAAGGGCAGCTTGTTTTCTTCTTTAATTTGTGGGGACTCCCTTTCGCTTGTAATGTCCGATGTTTTATTCATGCTTTTCATTTCACTCTTGGTATCCTGGTCCGTGATAGTTGATGTTGTGTGAGTTGTTTCTATAACAGTGGCCGTTGATGTCTTGGTTTCGAGGATGGTGCTTGTCGTTGTTGTACTTTCACTGATTGTTATTGTGGATGTGGTTGTTTTAAATTCGCTTATCGTTGATGTTTGTGTTAACGAGCTTGTAATTGTTGTTGTTATATTTTTTATTACCGTATTTGTTACTGTAGAAACTTCGGTCGGGACTACCATGGAGTTTTCGATCATTTTCATCATATTTTCCTTTTCCTTTTTATAATCATCGCTCGTGGGCTTTATTATGTTGATTTTTTGACTGGCTGTATCATTACACAATTCTAGACTTACATCATGATAATCAGCATCTTGGCTTCTATCATTAATAGTAAAACAGGTATCCCTTATACTAAGTTTAAATGGATTTTCAGTTCCATGTATAGTCCAATCGCAAAGAAATCTATTATCATTCGTAAGCAATATTCTCGGATCATTTGTTTTACTACTCACACACATATACTTGTTTTCTTGCAGAAATTTAAATCTAACTTTCTCTTCTTTGATTTCTAATTTAACTAAAGATTCCAATATTGATTCCTGCGGCAATGATTTTGACTCACTAAAAATAAGCTTGTGGTTATAGATCAAGACGCCGGGTGGATTGTATACCGTTGTTAATTGATAGTCTTGTTCTCCATTTAGCCCATGCGATTTGAAATATTGGTAAAAAACAGACGGCAAGTAAAACATGATTGTATGGTGAAACTTGTTTATATAATATAAATGAAACATATTCCTAAGCAAATGGATGGACTGTTTTAGACGAATATGACTAGGCAAAGCAAGTTAAATATGCAAAATGTGTGTTGAAATTTTGTTAGATAAAAGCAATATATATTATTCAGGCCTTGGTTTTTTTCATGTCCAGGGATTTTCAAGGAAGAGATAGATCTAAAGATGCTACTGATATATTGCTGATATAATTTGATTGAAAAAAGATTGACTAATGTCAAAACGATGCTACTTCTAAATTAATTCGTGGTACATTTCTGTTTTCGTGCAAACTTTTAGATTGATAAATTACCCACAGTAGGATAATCGTAGAGATATCGAAATGTAAGATATTGTGCATGTCCCTATGGCTTCATTTTGGTCATTTTTATTTCTTGCAACTCGCAACGCGTGATTCACATATTTTAGATGTAAAACTGAGATATCAAGGCCTCGACTCTTACCTCGCCATGTAAACTATAAGACTTTGTGGACCTTTGTTAAGCTCAAGTACATCATTATCACTTTAATGATTGTGAAGTAACCTTTTAAAATTTCAAGCTTTTATTGACTTGCACAATCGTAAGCTCCTTTAACCATATATTTTATAGGTCATTAATTGTAAAACGTTGTAGTAAATTCTTATTGCGATGCAAGTAAGGATTTGTAAAGAAAAGTAAATTGATCAAACATTCTCGTTATAATAGTATTACCAAAAGCACTCTACTGACTTCTAAATCTTCTCATATATTATGCTGTTGAAACAAATGCATTGCTTGGTTGCTTCTTTCTCAATTGGAATGTAAGTTGACTTCGAAAGGCAATATTATCGCCTTATCTGTAGGACATGCTCGGGATTTGATTGAATGCAGGTCTTTTTTTGATGTTGTCTAGAACAATATTGAAAGTCCAAAATCGTAAAGAATGCATAGATAAGGGTGTATTTTGGATTAATAAAAAACTTTTGTAGTAGCAACAAAGAATTGATCAAAACGTAAAAACGCCAATTAAGAATAAGCTATAGCTTAGTATCGGTGAGTGTGTATAAAATTAAAACAAACGGTATTTATGCCTTCAGATAGACCAAAGAAAGAAAATAAACAGTCGAAATAGGAAACAGAGGTTCGATAACATCCGCACAAGAAATGCAGAAACCGCACGAATACAATTTGCTTGCAAATCATTGTAGTGCTCTTGGCAAATAAATCTAATGTATGCCCAAGGGAGCCATAAATACACACTTGTACAGGCCTACTAAAAAGTTTTTAAAATTGATAACCAAGCCAAATATATATTAGGGCTATTATGCATAGGATGACGCTAGAAAGTCTATCCATGGAAGCTAAGGGAGGAGGAACTGACACTGAAACAGCATATGGATGGGTAAGCGGTTGACAACAGTTCCGGACGTTATGGGGCCTGACGCGCCACATGTGGAACATAATTTATGGAATGTGTATGTCCAATAAATTTATATAATATTGCTGAGGATACTATGACCTAATGTTCTCCTTGTCCTAAGATTAATCATATATTCTAAAATGTAAAAACACCCCTAAATACTGAGCTGTAAAGACAAATTTGCTATGCTTTTTTAGTATACTTTTTGAACTTGATTTCTTGAAAACGCATTCCGGAAAGCTCGCAAAGGTTTCTTGATCATTAAAACAATTTTAATATAGCTTGCGAGATCTAAAACTTTTTATAGTTATCCCTTCATAATTACGGCCACTGAAAAATGTATTGATAAAATTGGTAAAGGGGCTAGAAAATTACTCAGTTTGCCGAGCAATTTGTTATTGAGACAACTTGGTTGATTTTTCCAAGATATGGTTCCGTAATATTGGTGTAAATCAACAACTTTTATTTGTTTTCAAATTCTTTATTGTAAAACCTACACTTACTCAAGCATTAGCTAAAGCATTTAAATCAATATTCCGAATGGCCTAATAAGTTTTAGAGCGTTTAAACTATGGATGCAAGATAAATAAAAGTAATGATGTATTAAGAGCTTTCTGCGGTGAATATTGAAAATTTATTTGTTTTTGGTATATAATTTATCCGCATTCTGTGTTACTCCAATGGTACTATCGTGCGACTAAAGTATCTTCTACTTGCAGAATTCTATAGGGAGTTAGCTCTCGCCTTCATAGGAATCCAAATCCGCTAGGTTTGTTGCCTAAAAATACCTTTTTTGTTTGGTGTAAGTATCCAAGAGTTTTACTTGAGGCAAAGCAGACCAATATGAACTTCCGCGTTTCAGGCTTTTTATGTGCTTGCTTGCATCAGGTTGTCAATTTTCCAGTTGTGAATAGTTCATAATTTACTTTAAAAAGGATCTATGGTCTACTTTAATGACTGGGTTATCAGCAAATATGAGACATCAGAAATCATTTCTTATTTTTATACAGGCATTGGGATGTTTTTGTTAAACATCCCTATAACAAGTTCTTAAACAGCAATGGCAAACCCAAACAACCCCATATTTTTCCTTTTTGATAAAAAAGCTATTTCCAAAGGTTGTCAACTTTTATTCGAATGTTTGTAATCCGTAGATTATGTTGGTTTGGCATTTAGCGTACTTTAGGCCTGCTTCTTGGCAGTTTATCTATTAGTAACTTTAAGGATAATTAAACAATCCTGTTTGATTTATTAACCCAAGATCAGTAAAGCTGCCTTGGAAGTTACGTCGCTGGCAAGGTTTTTGGATATCATGTTTGGCAAACCAATATTTGTATATACGAAAATACCTTGCCTTGGCCTCAGTAATATGTAAATGGATCACATTGCCTAAGATTATCTGGCGAGTTTTTTCATGAGCTTTTAACAGCGTGATGTAATATAATACCTCTTTTGTTATACAAACAAATTTATCACCTATCCTGCAGATGGAAACTACAACGAAATCGATTCCACTTTAGTGGAAAGTCATTAACGAAAATGCCTTACTTCATTCCGTCATTCAACCCCTAGTAAAATTAATGTCGATTGCTGCTCGTTTGCGACAAGTTTGTAAACTTCTCCAGGGATTTTATACAAAGCAGCCAAGTAAACGAAGCCTGGAAAGGTATGGTCGGGGTGACCCAGGCTAGTGATAGCGAACAGTGTGAAGGTTTAGAGTCCACGGAGTTAGGAATGTTAAAATGAAGAGAAGTTCCCATCCCCCTCCCCCACAAAAGAAACCAATAAAAGTCGAGTCTTTTTTTTATACAATCCCGAAGCTTTACCTTTTATAATACATGTTGGAGTTAAAAATTCAATACCATGCTATACCGGGCAGCTATATGAGCCTAGCTCTCTATACCCAGTAGGCCCCATGTCATTAGATATCTGTGTTTTTTTGCATAGGTGCTTAAAGGGCACTGACTATACTTCCTTTGCCATGTTTGGATCTGTATGGCTTTCTGCAAATTCGCTTTGAATGATACTGTTCCTACGCATGCATCTATTGCTAAGGTTGTGTGTGTATTAGCCATCTTTAGCTATCTCTCCCATTATTGCCTTTCAATTATTAGATAAACTAAAAAAAAATCCGATTTTATTTATGGTAAATCAGTCGCTAAAAATTTTCATCACATTGTAACTACATAAAACTTCAACATCATTCTCACCACAACACTAATCCTGGAGCCCACTCCTATCATACACTTCGTGCTTTGATTACTGGAGGAAAATAGATCTACGATCTATTGGCAGGGCCAAGAAGCTCCGCAATAATTGCGAAGCGCCTAGGCATGATGTGTGACAGATAGTTGATAACATCAACTAACGCACACGGAAGTTTCGTATAGCGGGAAGCTACCTGCCCCCCTCCAAGGAGCAGACTCAGTATTAGAGATCTCTGAAGACTTGGGTTGCAAAAGTTCTTCAGGTGTTTAGCAAGGTATCTTCGTCTTGCTTTCCTAAACGCTTGGCAATCTATCAGCATGTGCCAAGTGTCTTCGACTACATCAGCTTTGCAGAAGATTCGGGTGTCTAAGTAAGTGCCTCCCTATCAGGGCCATTGTGTATGTATACGTTCCTGTTCTGATTCGCATTGGAGCATTTAGACCTTTGATGCTTATCATTTCGTGTAATTCTGCTTTTCTAAGCATTTTATTGCTACTAACACGTATTGTATCAGCAAAACGACCAATAATAGATTGATCTTTCTCAAACAATTTTTTTAATCTGTTTGCTTTTGTAGCTTGCACTAGTTCCTTTGTTGGTAGTGCAGCGTCAATGTTCATAGCCTTTAGCCATCTAAAGGCTTCTTTTATCCAGGTTCGTTTTCTGGATTTGAAGGATTGGTGCCCAGCTATCAATTCTGAAAGCAATCCCTTTGAGTGTTTCCATTTGGAAATACCTCTTGCTCTACTTGCTGCTGATAGCACGTAAGGCATTTCTATGTCAAATTCGTTGTATGTCCGTAGACGGCAGAAGTTTGACTTTTTGACTATGCACTTGAATGCATTGTCAATGATACGTTTGAGTGGGTGTACCCCTTGCTCACACATTCAGTATATTTCGCTTCCGAACATAATCCTGGGTATTAGAATATTGTTTATCAGCATTCTTCGGTATTCCAATGGTACAATTTCGTTACCAATGGTACTTTTTATCTGCAGCATTGTGCAGCGTCCTATAGTAAGTCTGTACTTTGCCATTTCAAAGAGGTCAAGATTGCTGTTGATCTCTGAGCCTAGATAGACGTATCTATCTATGTTTAGTAGCTCCTCTCCATCGTATACGAGAGGTTTTCCTTGCGGGCAGAATGGATCAGTATTAATCTCCATAATTCCGCATTTGGTGGGATTTACTTCCATCTGGTTGTCAATCATCCAGCTGTTGATAATCCCCAGTTTTTGCTCTAGATCAGGTCTAGATTCTGCTGCAATGACTGTATCGTCTGCAAACATCAGGCCTCTGAGGCCATTCCTCAATCCTTCTACAGGTACTGGATTGATTTTGTCAAGTATGCTGTTGATAAATATATTAAACAGCAACGGTGAGGTTGGACATCCTTGTCTCACGCCTCTTTCGTATAGAAAGCTATTTCCTATAGTTTGGCCACTCCTTACTCTAAGTGTGGTGTTTTCATACATCCGGCTGATAAAGCTTATGAATGTATTACCCAGGCCAGCTTCTCGCAGTCTATCAATTAGTAGACTGTGAGGTACTAGATCGTAGGCTTTTTTTAGATCTAGAAACCCAAGGACAGTAGAGTTGCCTCGGATCTTTCGTCTTTGGCAGCATTCAATTAAACATGCTGCTTGGGATACACACTCTTCTTGAGTGATAAATCCACTTTGCTCGGGTCTTAGTAGCTTGTGCGTTGAGCATATTGTTTGTAGTCTAGCAGCAAGAATTTTTGCCAGGACTTTTAGCAGAGTATTTATCAGCGTGATACCTCTGTAGTTATTAGGATCGAGTTTGTTACCCTTTTTGTGTATAGGGACAACGATGTTATCGTTCCATTCGGTTGGGAAGACATTTTCGCGAAATGTCCTGTTTATTATTGCTAGTATATCTTTTGCAAGGTTACTAGTCGGCTGCTGCTCGTTTGCGACAAGATTGTAGACTTCTCCAGGGATTTTACCCAATCCCGCAGCTTTACCATTTCTAATGGATTTTGGGGTTGAGCTTACTTCATCCCAAGTTATCTCGGCGTCTGTGATGTGAGCATAGCTCACGTTACACCGGTAATCCTCAAGATATCGAGTCTCTGAGGGTTTTTTGCATAGGTTCATAAAATGGTCTGACCACACTTTATTTACCATGTTTGGAACAGTAAGGATTTTCTTGGATCCGTTTTGATAGATTGCGTTGCTAAGAATGCATCTATTAGTGAGCTTGGAGTGTGACTTTAACCATCTCCAGCTATTTCTTGCATCGTTGTTTTTTAGATAGTTTATACCTGTTTTTATGTATGTCAGGTATTTTTTACGCCTAGCAGTCTGGATTTCTGCTTTTGCTGTTTTTCTTGCTATTTCCAATTCTTCAATTGTAGCAAGGTTTCGTGACACCTTGATGTCTGTAAGTCTTTTGTGCTTTATAGCCTTTTTGACCTTTTCGGATATGTATAAAACATTGACTGATTTTGTACATTTTCTAATTGCCTTTTCGTCAACTAATTTATGCTTAAGTCGATCGTAGAACTTAGTAATCGTTTCCTGCAGTGAGTCACAGCCTTCAATTAGGTCCATGTTTGCAATATTCTTGGCCACTTTTTGGTTTAGTAGCCTTTTTCTGTCAAATATTTCTACTATTTGATCTGTTCCCTGAGGTGTTTCTGCACTCAAGTGTATTAGAATTGGAAAGTGGTCAGACAGTCTCCATTTTCTTTTCACGCTTTGTGATGTGATGAGATTTGGAGCGTTGCCAATTCCAAAATCTACGGGTCTTTTAGTAGTGCGCCGAAGCCTACTGATTCTAGTTCCTCTTGTAGGAGCTGTATTTGCGAACACATTAATGTTCTTTTTTACAAAGAAACTGCTCATCATGTCTGGTGTGGCATTCCAGTCACCCACCATAACGACTTGCTTGTTCTCGTAGTTTTGGTATGTTTGACATACCCTTTGCATTGTCAAGTTCCGTCTAGATGCCTCGTGAGACCGATAGATGTTGCCGAGTATCATATCGATCCCGCGGCCTTTTGCTTCGACAATTAGAACGTCAGGTGAAGTTTCAATAACTCTGACCTCTAAGTTTGTCTTTTTCTTGATGCCCAGGAGTAGTCCTAGGCCATTGTTCTCAGCAGGTACTTCGATAACGCTGTATCGATTAAGATACAAACGTTTCTCGTACTCGCGTCTGTTGGTTTCCTGAAGACAAATGATATCAGGATCATATTTCATAAGCAGAAGATATAGTTCTTCCAGCTTGTTGTTCATACCGTTAATGTTTAAAGAGAGGATGGACATCAGTTTGCCATCTTCTCTAACGGTGTTCTCAAGCGCAACGTTTCTTTTCAGTGTTTGCGCTTTGAATTTACAGGCGAGCTTCTTGCCTGCTTTACGCAAAGCTGTATCGATTGCTTCTATCTCAAGGTTTCTACTTACGCATAAGCGTAGGTAGAATGAGAGTTTTTTACGAATTCTTTTAATTTTGAAATCGTTTTTACTATTGTACTTAGTAATCTCCTGATGTAACGTGGCCATCGGGAGTATCCGGTCAGTGTTAATAATATAGTTTGATATATTGTTAGTATTTAGCTTGCCTGAGGTAAGATTAGCATTATCGGGGTTGTCTCCGACAGGCAATGGAAAGCAAATGTTAGATTTACAAGAAACAGATGTTGTTAAGAGTGGAGATTTATTTAAGTCCTTATTACCCCCACTTCCTTGGATCAGTGAAGGGCCACACCAGGTTCATCCTGGGTGGCGCAATAGAGGCTTTCTAAAGTCATCTTAAGCACTCTAGACTGAATGTATGCTTCGACTTGGTTGTCGATTCCAATTTCTTTTCTATACTGTTTATGATAGTTTGTAACTATCCCATCCCAAGTCTTCAAGTAAGGTATTATGGGTTGATTTATATCCATTCCGGGAGCCACAATGATTTGCAAGCAAGTCATATTTATGCTTTTTTTCTACCTCTGCTGTACGGAGGTTGTCAAAGCTTAGGATTCCTACTTCAACATATAGAATCTCTTTATTTTCCTTGTCTAAGATGTATATATCCGGCTTGTTGTACTTCACCTTGATACCTGTTGATATACGAGTATCAACTCTTATCTCTACGCGTCTGTTTGATACAAGGCTGGACAATGGTCTATTTACTATGATTTGATAGGTAATCCTTTTCGGATCTTTTTTAATAAATTGCATGCTTATGATGCATCTGTTGCAAGTTAAATGCATTTTTGGGCGGACACAGCTCTTTTTCGCCATCTTAGCGCTTTAGATGGCTAAATAATGTTTCATATTTATGTCATCTATTTATATGCTTAGTGGCTTAGATTTATGCTATAGCTCTTTACCTGCTTCATTAATCTCCGATTTTCGCGAGGTTATACACACATAGATGATTTTAAATTCAAGATACAGAATATGAATAAAAGAGTTAAGATCCAAATCAGTTTATTAATTCCAGGAATAACCAATTAAATGCACGATCTGTATAGAGATATTGAGTTACTAACGTGTCTTCGCTTTCCAAGTCTCTGACTTTTCGTGCAACTTTTCCGGCAAAATCTTTCTCATTGCCTTCAGGAAGATTGCTATGGAAGAATATTGCGATATAAATGTCGATCAAATATTTAGAATTTTTTAAGGGATCTTTGTAGTGTTTATAAAGGTTCCTGTAATTGTATGGAACTTGATCATAAACGTTTTCACTTTCTTTGTTTGATCGGACATCTTCTTTGTGATCTTTCTGACTTAAAAGATATTCAGACTTCCAAAATTGGAATGCAACGCCTCTCCTTGCTATTTTCAAATCTTCGGTCGTCATTTCCCTGCCATCTTTTACCTTGCTGTCCAAAACTATTCCATCGATAAGATATTTATAAGCATTGTTGAGTTCTTTTATAAATTCGCGGGCATGTTTCGTTGTTGGTTGGAGTAATTTATCAATATATGTAATGGGTAGTATAAGCCAACGTGTATTTGCAGGTTGCAAATCATAAGATTTATCAAAACTAAGCATGTACCAAGCGTCATCTAAGCGCACAGTTTCTCCGAACGTTTTGGGAGGAACATATTTTTCATTAATGCACTGGGTTTCTGAATTAACATCCGGACTGGATTTTGATGAGCATGAGCAAATACCCCTTTCATCCGCATTATTGCGTGAGTCTGATGTTAGTTCCGAATTTTTTTTAACTGACAAAGAGCCGGATGCTAAGGCTAGTAATGCAGTTATCATCATAAATGCATAAGTTACGATTCGGTTGAAATTCATAAAACAAACTTTCTATTTTGTTTATATAACTTTGCCCGAATTTCATTAGCCGCATTTGGATATATTAAGCGCATCAAGCCGGAAATGTACATCCGCGTTATTAAATTGATTAAAACATTTATTTAAAAATTTAAAAATTTAACACTTGCACCTAACAGAATGTTACGAGTAAGGGTTTAGATAAAGCTTTGATTTTCACAATTTGAAATATGATGCTTTATATAAAATGCTCAGTGTGGCGAATAAACAATTTTTAATAGTATAAGTAGAAAGCTTATACAGCAATTTATAAGTGCTTCAAATTTGCTTGTATCTTGCTAAATTTCAATATATAGATTTGATAGAAGAAATTCTAATGAAACGAGCCATAGTTTTATGAACATATCATCACATACATGAGTTGATATCAGCCTATTATAAAATTTTGTAACATTTAAAAAAAATGGAATGCAGTTGTAAAATTAAAAAGGTTGGGAGAAATTTGCGTGGTCGAAACATAATAAATAAATGTAACGATTTATTCAAATAACAGTAAAAGGTTGTTAACTTTTTGTTTTAGCGACGCTACATAGCCCCATCCCCTTTTTACCATAAGCCTTACTATTTATTCACAGCCGCTAGTGACTGCGGCTTCTCTCCACACCCCTGTTAGCATGTTTTTTCTTTAGTAATCGAAGGATATAGCTTCAAAAGTTTTTTAAGAATTATTGATTAGATGTAAGTCTTCGTCTTGTTGTCAATTCCTATTTTTTAAACATGAATTTCATGGCATATGCGTACAATACCATACCAAGTTATTACAAACGGTATAATGTCTACTTCGCATTTGTGCATTATTCCTAATCTTTTTGCAAAGGATTAAGTAATAATAAAGTAAAATTGAGTAAAAAACGGAAGCTGATAAAAAAAAGGCGGCACGATAAACAATTAAATAGCCTATAAAAAAAGTTTGTTAAGCAATAAACATCACACACAAAGATAATTACTGCCGCATTTACTCTGTTGATCAATTTACAGTGCCATACATTGTTTTCAAAGTGTAAAAAAAATTATAAAGGGAATTCTGTGTTTCGATGTTAATTACTTATTCATCTATTAAATTGCTGATATTTTGCTTATGTCCCTAATAAGCTAGTTATATTCATTTAAATTCTATTTTAAATGTCCGCAGCCATCTTTTATCTAAATTCCGATTTTAATGTGCGCAGCCATCTTAAACAAGGTATTTCATGTGTAGTGTTCGTGAGAATAATTATTTGTGACCATGAATGGTTTATTATGTCAGTCTCTGAATTAGTTATGTTCGACTATAGTATGTATTATTAGCTAATAAATTAATTATCAAGTATATTAATTTAAGCGTAATAAATGAGGTGTTAATAAGATAAGCGAAATAGTGATTTGTCAATGGTTCGCGGCTGATAACGATATCAAGGTTCCTCGTACATAAAGAGAGGACAGTTACTTTTATTATGATCAACCATTTACGCCTGACATGGCGGAAACATGCTAAACTACAACGCAAACCTATCCAGATGTGATTAAGACGGTTTATGCCATGTCGCATGCAAAGCGTTTTTGCACTATACATTTTTATATCTTTATAATAAGCTTTTCCAGATAACATTGCTTCAATTTATAAATTTCAATCAAAGCTGTTAATTTGCTTATTTTACCATAAAAAAAGTATTCTAATAGTTGATGCACGGGTTTAAAAAAAAGTCGAGCTTTGAAACTTACAACCAAAATAACGAAAAAACAGAGAACGTCAAAGAACAAACGAGACCTGAGCCACAACCAAACGCACGTCAACTCAAATTATGTATGGCTGCCATTAGGATGACAAATCTAGAGCCAGTTCTCCATAGTGTTGATATTGACCACGAGAGCTGGCCTCGTAGCATTTGACGCAGTAAAAAGAAATTTTATTCGTTGCCTGAGGGAATTTGAAAAAATCTGGTGGTTTCTGTTGTGTAAAATTCTCACAAAATCTTCGCGAGAAAGAATTTAAAGAAAAGCTATAGCAAGGCGAAAACTAAAACAAAAAGAGGAATGACCCAAATTCTCTCTTGGCTACAAAGAGTTTGAGCTGCACGTAGAGCGCAAAAATATATCTCTTCTTGCCTCAAAACAGTAGCAGGAATTGGGACATTGTTTCTTAATAAAATTATATGAAGAAAGGCGTTACAAAGTCTGTAATCACAAGCAAGATACCAGAGGCTGCGCTATGGAGAGAGAGATGGTACACAATCTCGACGATGTAATTAAAGAATATTTACAAATCCATACTAGAAAGAACATGACGGACATCGCAAACCTCTGTAAACAGTCCAAGCATCCTATAAATGTGCTTAATATGCCAAAAGCCAGTTTCAAAGTTAAAGGAAAAATCTCCGCTAAAATAACTGGACTACAAAACTCGCTCACAATCCTTGAGAAAGCAACGGATAAAGAAAAGCCACCAGCTTCTGAGATCAAGGCAGCAAGGAAAATTATGAGAGTTTTGCAGCTCAGTCTAAATAATCCAAGAGACATGACGCGCGCATAGATGCATATCAAGGAAGCAAATAAAATATACGAAAAAAAACCTGGAATGAATGAAAAAGGGAATGAATATAGGCAAGGAAAGTAACGCCCTATTTAAAGGCAAAGACCCAAAAAAGGATTATCCGAAAAGCTTAAACCAAGCCTAATATTGAGTCCTCGGAAATAAAGGGCCACTGGACTAAGATGTATAAAACGAAGATAAAACACTCAGATACAAAGTACACTGGGATAGCATATATTAATAAGGGACCAACCCTCTGCATTCTCAACATTAGGTGAATTGAAATAAATTATTAGTTTCCTTCCCTATTGGAAAGCCACGGGTGTCTACGGAATATACAACTACTTTCAATAAGCTGCAACCCACTCAATTCAACTCTGTTTAAGATTATCAGCGACATCTGCTGCAACGGTCAAGAAAAGGACACATGGTTCCACTGCGGGCTTCCATCTTGATACCGAAGGGAACTCCCACCAAAGGTAGTGATTTTAGACCAATAACATGCATGTCAGCGCTTTACAAGCTTACTACTCTATTTTAAACATTAAAATGTAGGTTGAAGTACAAAAACTAGGCTTACTACCAGACAATCAGTTAGGAACTGTCAAGAGAGCCCAAGGAGCAAGCATGCTTAAGCAAGCACTAAATGCGCAACATAGTAACAGCCTAAAAGCAACACGGGTTGACATCCCAAAGGCATTTGATTCCGTAGATCACTCTTTTTTAATTGACTGCATATATGACCTTTGTTTCCCAATTAGATTACTAATTTCTAAATTTTTTTATGCAAATGGCAGCTTGAGATTAAAGTTGGCGCAGAGATCATATTGAACTCACAAGTGAAAAGTGGTATCTTACATGGCAAAGCTTAAGCCCCTTTCTATTTGTTCTCTTCATTGACTCACTAAATTGACAATTAAACGAGCGCTAAAAAAGGTGGCTGTACATACAAACGTTTTATCATACGCAACTAATTACCTTGTGTTTTTAGATGATCTTAAACTGCTATTCACGGATAAATTTGTAATGAAAGAGATGGTTTACGAATCATAACCTTTTAAAGACTATTGAAATGTCAATATACAGGGTTTGTCTCTCAAACCCGCGTTTGGTATATTCAATCCGCGTTTGGTTTACTTAATACCGCGTTTTTCTTTTTCCTTTAAATGGTACAAATTGACACAACAACAGCTCGTAATGAAAAACGTAATTTTTCATTGATATGTATTTGCAAGGAAATATAAGTGCAATTGCCGATCTTCTAAAGATGCCGCAATTAACGGTCAGGACAATCATCAATTTCTATAAGGCCGAAGATTGAGTTGAGGCGTCAAAAAGGCGGTAACAAAAACAGCAAATTTACGCCTGATCAGCGTCTCTTTATCAAAAATGTTGTTGAGGAGGATTGCTCACAAAGTTTACGAGCAATCAAAGCGAAGGCATTGACCGCCGGCTTCGGAATTAGCATAAGCCAAATCAACAGAATTCTTAATAAATTCCATTACTTATTTAAAACCGCCAATATCTGTCCCGTAAGACGCAATACAGAGGGAAATATCGAAATGAGATTTCAGTATGCTAATGCATACTTTTCGAAAGCTGCAGATATACCCGAAGAAAACATTATTTTTAAGGACGAGGTTGACTTTAGTATGTCAGTAAGGTGTAAATCTAGTAGAAGTCTAATTGGAACAACACCAATTATTACAACACAGGCCATAAGAAGTCGCAACATTAGTGTTTGTTGCGCGATAAATTTTTCTGGAATCTTGTACAAGAAAGTTTCCCCAACTCCACATAATGGAGATAGCATGCTAGTTACATTAAAGAATTGTTCACTATATTGAGAGAAAGGCAGTTAAGGAGGTGTTTAATAATTATGGACAATGTTAGATTTCAAATGGTGTCGGCAGTATGCTCTTTGTTTGCATCAAGCGAACACGAAATGTTCTTTTTGCCGTCTTATTCACCGTTCCTCAATCCAATTGAAAACACCTTTGCAAAGGTTAAAAATATCGTCAAGCGGGCAATTGCGCAACTGAGGCAATGGTTCTCGGTGAAATTGAGGTAAGTTTTAATTTTATCACATTAGTTGATTTACAAGGCTTTTACATAAATATGCTGAAGTATTTATCTATGTCACTTCAAAATTAGTAATAAACGATTAAGATTGCAGTTTCTAAATGTTTTTTTATTTTTTTTTACTTTTTATTTTAAAACGCGGGATTGAATAAACCACTTTCCTAATCCGGAAGGTAAAATAAACAATGTAAAAAACGCGAAATTGAATGAACCAAACGCGGGATTGAATGCACAACGCGGAATGAAGCGAGAAACTCTGTATTTCCAAGTCACTGCAAAAAAAAACTAAAATATTCAATGCATCAGAGAGTTTTAAGTTATATTGGTATAAATTTTTAACATTTAGTATAACCTAAAGATGACTTGGTATAAGTTTCAGTTTTGCGGTGACGTAACCGTGAACATTGTTGCGGATCCTAGTTGCCAGATCACATAAATATAAAAAACTTGGTAAACTACCCAATGCATCATCATTTAATTGAGCAGTTCGATCTGGAGAACACATTTATAGTGAGGAAGGTCAGATGATATAATCATTTATTTAATCTTATTCTTAGCCTGTATGCCTTTTATATAGTTTTCTAAATTAGTACAGGTGTGTTGGTTTTGTTACTATTACAACGTTTGATGCAAGCAAAAGAAAAACCACTCCAATTCCTCCCGCTACATTTCTAACGTACATTTGAACCCGTGTTTTTATCTTGAAGATATAGTTTATTTTCAAGTATAACATATTATTATCTTTAGTCGTTTTTAAATATTCCATGGCATTCTTTTTTTTCGACAAAAAAACGGTAAACGAAAATTGCTGATCTACAAAGTAATTTCAACTCTTGTCATACGAAGGGTTAAATCATAAAAATCGTTTAAGGGGGAAGAACGTGTTTCTGATGAACCTAATTGATGCTTTAGCCGAATTTTGTTTCGTGGAAGGGATTGAAAGATGCCGAAATGTAAATTAACTTATCGGCGCTTGTTGCGCAACATACACTATTATTTCTGCTTTTGTTTGCTTGTATAGGGATGTAAGGCGTTGTTACAGAAAGGCTTCTACCACACCTATTTCTATTGCATTATTTAATCCGACCTGATCAAAAAAAAATAGGTAAACAAATCTTTGCTCGATGGCAGAAGTAATTTTGCGCCTTTTGGGTATCAATTTTGCAATTTTAAGGTGTAGTGAAAGTCGGACATGATTCAGCCGTCTGGTTTTAACTGATCTCAAAACCATCAGCCAAAGCTTTCTCTTTGATAGATCTCAAACTTTTTTGTAGTCATCATTAATTATGATTCTAATAAAATTTCTTTGTTTGGTTGTAAACTTACCATTCATCTTTCCTCCTTGCTTTTGCTTCATACTTATTTTCATATTTGAACTGCGCGATTGTTAAACGGACTGCGGAACTAGGCATATTGAGCATTCGTGCAATATCACTTGGCGCATCCTATGCAAGTATAATTCAACTATACTCTTTTTTTTTCATTTTTGATCCTTGCAATGAATTCCGTGCCATTAAAAGGAGTTCTCAAAAATGACAAAATTATATAAAATATTGACCAATATAATGCGGCATTGACAGGAAATAATGTTAGTGCCCCTTGGGTCACATTAAATTTATTCTTTTCCGATTCCGACAACTTTGTAAGGGGAAATGAGTAAATTTTTAGATAAAATACAGATTTTGAAAAAGAAAGCCCCGTATTTCGTAGCATTACCTCTAAAACTTATTTTCCCGGCAGTGAAGCTTTTTTTTAGTTTCCTTTTTGATAATAGTAGAGGTGCTGTGTTCGTAAGTGTTTAATTTGACTAAATCTTCTTTTATCTATTGTCTTAAATTTTTTTGTGATTTGTCACTATCCTCCAATGAGATTCCTGTTTTAAACAGAATATAACTATGTTTTTTCTAGAAAAAGCGAACTAAAATATTTCTTATCAGTTTTTTCCCATCCTCCCTTTCCTTATCTTCTCTCTCGTAATCCCTAGATAATACGACAACTTTCGCCTCCTTATAGCACGGCCTTAGGTTTTTAACTTTCTGTTTAGTGTTTTTTTCTCCAATACACAAAAATTTTCTTTTGCGATTTTTTTTACCTTTAATGGCCCCTTCCATTTTGGTTCGACTTTCTCTGGCAATATTTCTTAATAGTTGTGCACTTTTTTTTTGGGTCGTAGATCAATTAAATGGCCGGTGGGAAAATTGGAAATTTGCTCTTAAAAATGTTTAAACCGATATTTTTTATACCCCTAAAATGACTAATGCAAACGTAGAAAATATCTACATTACCCCCAAATATGTAACGAAAACTTGGTAAACAGGTTTACAGAAAGGTTTTGTGTTCGTAAAAAATCGTCAGTGACGAGAAAATGTGTGATAGATGTTTCGTAAGCTATACGTTGTCAGTGAGATCAACTCATATCGATAATCTTAATTTCGATGCACAATTTGTGCCAAAAAATCTGCATTGCGCGAAGTTCATTTATGGGGAAATCGAGGCGTTTAATCGATTAAAATTTCCAATCGTTATGTGCTTTTTGCGAAGGTAAAAGTAACAGCGCCACGAATGATTTACAGGTGTAAGTCTGCCTGTTATCTCAAATTGGTTTGAAAGATGTAGAATTGCAGCAAAGGATTACCATGAAATGTAATCAAGGATTGGTGGTGAAAACACAATTTTTGAAATTGATAGAACGGCTGTTCTAAAAAGAAAATATAACAGAGGAAGACTTAAAAAGACACAGTGATCATTCGGGTGCATTGAAAGAGGAACAGATAACTACATAATTGGAATATTCACAGGGGAGGCTGATTTGTGGTCTTCATACATGTTTATCCATAATAAAATGCTAATTACACTCTTTCGTATGTTAATCATCCCACAAATTTTGTCAACCTGAATAACCGTAGCCATACACAAATATCGAGTCTTTATGGTCCAGATTAAAACAAACTCTCAGATCGAAATACCAGAGAAACCAAAAGTACTTAGAAAGCTACGTCGACGAGTTTTGCCTTAACCAAGTTCAAAAAATAGTAAACATTTGGCCTTTAACACCCTTTTAACGTTAATAAATTAGATTCTAAAATTTTTTGTCTGTCATTTTAGTGGCATAAAAAAATCGTTATATATACTGTCGTATACAATAACTGACCTTATATATACCACTAGCTAATTAATACAATATTCTTATTACTGATAATAATGTTATCCAGAAAAGGCTTATAAGCGAATGCCTTTTAAATAAACATGGAATTACCCAACTTAACACATACCCATCATGACATATACTTTTATTTTTTTCGCTTTCTATGTTTCCCGTGAACCATATAATTAACTTAAGCCTTTTTTGGTTTGTAATATTCCTGATGCTTTTATACTCGTCGAAATTTCGTTTTGATTGAATATCAATCTCTTCTTTTATAGGTAGGTGCTAGTACGGCATATTAATTCATGCGGTGTGCAGCCGAGTGTTTTGCTAACTGTCATTTTTAGTCTGGTCTCGATCCTTCCGCTTATTGTTCAAATGAACCCCCTCTTTAAATCCTTTCAGAGTCGTTAGCTTGTCCGTTAATACGCTTACTAATTGAATTTCGCGTTTGGTTATGGGAAGTGGCGTATTTATGAGGGATTTATAGGCTTTGCGTTAGTTGCTAAAGTTTTCGGAGATGTACTGTCTACCTTGATCAGTTATTATTTTTTCTATATAAAGGTTTTGGACTCCTTTGAAACCTTTTTCTACTTACGACATATTGTTTAAAATCTAATAGCTGTAAATATACTAATAGAACGCCACCTACTAAAGATGTCTGAGATTGTGAGAATTTAAAAATATCTTGCTTCGATATCTGTACGTAAGTGTCTTGTTTTAACTGGTCAGAAAATTTCGTAGAAATAGTCTCAAAGGGGTATTTGGAGCTCAATCGCCCGAAAATCTTCCATACTTTCCAATGTTGTCCTTATTGAGCATGCATAGTTGGCACTGCCTAGTATGTAGCTTGCATTCTTATAAGCAGTTAGGTATGTTGAAGTAGTCTTTTAGAGTAGCTCGCAATAATTGAACCGGGTGCGCCAGGGCTGTGTGAATTTGTCCAATGAATGTCTTTGCGTACTGTTCTGATATCAGTATTCTTCCCTTTTCGTCAACTGCTATTTGTGTCTCGTTAAATACTCTGCTATTTCTATTGTTGCATGCTAGGTTTTGCTGTGGGTTTGCTATTTCAATAAGGTTTAGTTTAGTTCCCGTCCTTTCTATGCCTGTCAATATATGTAAATTCTTGTAAGTCCGTCCGCTGCTGTGTTGTCTTGCGTTCTAATATGGCGCAATTTGTAGTTGTATTTTCCAATAATTACTTCCACCTATTAATGCGCTTTGTCAGCATTTTTTGGGCTAAAATGTTTACATTGTCACAGTATTTAGTTGTGTGGTTGTTACATATGATTGGTTTAAATCTGTTCTACACATTTTAGAATTGCTAAGGTCTCCTTTTCGATGATTGTATTGCAAGTTCCGTCCAGTTAAATTTGGCGCTATAAATCCCAATTGTACCGCCATCTTGGTAAAGTACGCCAGCACAGGCGTTTTCGTTTGCTTCCTCTTCCAGTTTAAAGCGTCTATCCTATTCCAAGTGTTTTAGCAATGTTTTTTCTTTGATTTTGTCAAAAATCAAATTGATTTGCTCTGAATCTTCTGTGCTCCATGTAAAGGGTGTTTTGTTTTGTAACTTGTTAGTAATGGGTGCGAGTAGTGATGATAGATCTTTTACAAAGGGCATAAACCAAATAAAAAATCCTGCCAGTTTCTGAGGCTGTTTTTTGTTTTTTTGTTTAAGCGGATTCTAAATCTTAACCCTGCTAGTATCCGGCTCTATTTCATCTTCACTAATTTTATTTCCTAAGTATTTAATTCTTTTTTGGGCAAAGTTTGATTTGCTGGAATTGATTGAGGCATTTCCTTTTGACAGTAGGTCAAATACTGTCTGTAAGTGTGTGACATGCTCTTCCCTACTTTTTGAATGTATAAGAATATCATCCAAATAGATTTTTACAAAATCCAAATCACCCAATATATTGTCCATCACCCTTTGGAATGTTCTCGTCGCGTTTGTTATGCCGAATGGCATTCGAGTAAATTCGTACGTTTCATTCGCCAAAATTCGTGCGGTTTTAGGAAATCTTCCTCTCTAGTTGGAATCTGCTATAACCCGTATTTAAACCCTTTTCAGAAATTTTTTTTGCACCCTTAAGAGTCGATAAAAAGTAAGCATTATCGGAATAGGATATTTAATTGCCATACTTGCCATATTATGCTTTCTGTAGTCTAGAATCGTCCTCAGTTACTATTCTTTTTTTTGATTACAAAGGCTGGCCCATATATGTTTGCTTGACTTGCCCTGATAATTTTTTTTCTTAAAAACTTATAAAATTCCTTAGTAGGCGGTTGGCTCAGTTGGCAATTCCGAGCTTCCTCTATTGGCTATCCCTAGGTTCATGTCCCGCAACCAGCGTTGTATTGGTGCAACCTGTAAGCCTAAATGGTGCACTAACCTTTGCGTGCATTTGTCGCAAGACGGCCATGGTCAAGTTTAAGGCTGAAGTTGATACTCTTTAAGACCGTGTAACCCCCCCGTTAAATATTTGCGCTTCATCAGACAGTATACTTTCCATACGTATGCCAAGTAACCAAAACACGAAAAGTATCTGTTGGAAGTGTACCCCAGGATGTTTCTTTTTAGATTAAAGGTGGTTTGGTCTACACTTAGTTGGTAATGATGAAGTAATGAGAGTTATCCAGCTGTTAACCCACATTTAATAATTGAGGAAAAGAAAATTAAACTTCTTTTTGTTCTGCAGACTACATACTCCCTCCCTCTCCCAGCTCCGGAGTCTTTGCAGTTTCTTCACAAGCCTCGGCAAAGGCAAATTCCCTCTTTATTCCTTTAAGCATATCATGCCTTCTGTAGTCGAATGAGATGGCTTCGAGAGTCTTCTTAAGAGCTATTGATTGGATGTAATTTCTTGTCTTGTTCTCAAGTCTTATCTTTTGGACATGAATATTATGGTATTTGGTCACTACTCCGTCCCATGTCATGACGAAAGGTATTAGTTCAACTTCACAAGGGTGCATGATACTGATTTCTTTAGCCAACAGGTCGTACTTCCTATATTTTTCCGTTTCATGCGTGTTAAGGTCGTCTTGTGACTTGATCCCGACCTCGACTATTTTTATTTTGTTATTTTGTTTGTGTATATGTATAGGTCCGGTTTGTTGTGGTGTAAGCGCACGTCTGTAAAAATAAATGAGTCTGTTTTAATTGTTGCTTTTTCGTTCTCAGAGAATTTATCCATTTTATGTGTTCGTATTTTCTTTGCTTTCTTAAATCCATATTTTAACGCATAATGTAGATGTATGCACCTCAATATTTCGTCATGTCTCTGGTAATAGTTTATGTAGAGAAGTCTGCGGCATTAAGTTGCCAAATGGTCGACTGTTTTTTTACAAGTGTTGCAGTGGTTACAGATGTCAGATCTCCCGAGAAACATATTTCTGTCTTGCAGTAAACAATAGAGTGCTTCAACATATGCCGAATTATTACCAGATTTTAACCACTCACTACTTGCTTTGATGTTTACATTTTCGTCTTTCTCTGCTTGAATAAGATTGAATGGAGACTCTTATCATTAACTGCTTGTTTGAGTTTCATCTGTTTGATTTTCTATTATTTTGTAATCAAACTAGTCTTCTAATCCATATTAAGTAGAAAAGTATTTTATTATAAGCCCCAATTGCGTAGCGTGTTAAGTTTCAGTTTTTATGATACATTCCTATCTAGTACATAAATATTTCTTTTTGTTAAGGACGTATAAAGGAATTTTAGATCATTCCTGCTTTGTCTGATATGTTGATAAGACCGCGTTCTAGCTGTAACCTAGGTAAGTATAAGCTTTCTTTATTTGTGAGTTTAAGTGAAGTCGGTGCTTGGTCAAGATGCTTCTTACCTCTAAATCTAATCTTTCAAATTCTTGCGGGTCCACATCAACTATTCCATAGTAGTAAATCATTAGGGAGATTGCATGTTCGTTAATAGCATGCATCATGTTTCTACCACTCAGCTTGGTTGAGCATAGTTTTTCTGATCTACATTTAATTTTTGTAAATAAAACAGTTTTTACCGTTTCTGATATTTTTCCATTAGGCTTCTCAAGTACGCCTAGATATTTATACGCTTCGTGCTGTTCAAGTAAAGGACATTTATCATCAAGAATAGCTGTGTTGCCGGCAGTTTTATTCACATTGATTTCAAGCCCAACTTCTTTTAGTTTGTGTAATGTCTCTGTGTATAAGAAGTCCAGTTCATTATCATGGTAAGCAAATAGTTTGATGTCGTCGATAAATATTGGGTGATTAATTTCAAGCTTCTCTTCTCCATTCGCTATCGCTACTTTATTGCCACATTTATTAAGGTCCCGTGAAAGCGGCTCTACTGCTAAGACGAACAAAAGCGGAGATAAGCTGTCACCTTGCAGTATCCCCTTCCCCAGCTTAGCTGTCCCTATCATTCAGCTTTTGTATGATAAGCTTACTTCCCATTTTTGAATGCTTTTCTAACAAACTTTGTGTATTTTATTCGGCACTTATAGCTTCTCTAGGCATGCACCAAATATTTATGTTCTAAGAGTCGAACGCCTTCTTGATATCTATCCAACAAGTTTTAGGAGAGTATTTGTCTGTTTTGTTAGTAATTTTGTTAAATAGACACTGTTATTTGGCCCCTTGTGAGCTCTAAGCGTTTCAAGTTGGTTTATTGATCTCGACGAAACTCTAAAGATCTCTGGAGATTGTTTTGGTTAGGAGCTTGTACAGGTTAGGTAGACATGATATGGGTCTGTATTCGAGGCGTCCTTAGGGGTGTGTTTTTTGGGTATCAAGTACGTGTAGCTTTTAAGCATAAACTGTGGTATCTCGGCTGGCTGATCAATGGCTTTAATTATACACTCTTCTATAGCTCGATGCAGTGATTTCATATTTTTTATAAAGAAATAATATACCTGGTCAAGGCCAGGCGTTTTCCGGTTTGGTAATGTTGATATCACCTTTTGTATTTCTGTTGCATAATTTGTCTCTTCCATCATTGTTTGATCAAACTGGGTTTGTGCATGTAAATTTTCTAGGATTCTTTACCCACTTTTAACTCCTTGTGGGTGTTCGCATGCTTTACACCAGTAATCTAACATTTGTCTTTCGTCTTGGTCACAAACGTATTCTGCTTCATCGCTCAATTTTCTATAAAATTGTTTGCGGTTAAACTCAAAGAAATCATTTTGTCGTCTATATTCAGTTCTCAAATAGTAGATATTGATGCGTTTTCTTAAAGCCACTATGTACTCTCTTTTTATGTCAACGACCTTTTGAAGATCTTCTATGCTGCTCCTCTTCCCTCCATGCTTCTTCAACGTCTTTTTAATCATTTTTGTCATTGTTATAGTATTATTGCCTTTTTCAGCCTCGATGTTAAGTATAAGGGATTCTACTTCGTTTTTAGCCTGAAGAATCTTATCCTCGTTGATTTTTATCCACGCACTTTTTTCCCGTCTAATATTGATTAGTTATTCGTAGCTAGACTGGGCTGTATATAACAGTAAACTTAGCTCCTCAAAACCTACCCCTACTCTGCTTTCAAGAGGATTTTTAACGAGAAGGTCAAGACACCCGAACGTGTTATTACATACCTTTCGTCTTGGTATTTTCTTTGTCCTGCTCCCCTCTTCAAGAGATGATTCTTTATTAAACGCGAGATGTCTGTAAAATGCTTCTCTTTTTTAAGCGATGCCGGATGGCGCGTGTGGGGTGCCTCCCATGGTGCGTAGGGCAGTATCGTCTGTCTTATACTTCTTTTCTCAGTATTTTTAGCAGCGTCCTTTAGTTCTTTTTTCCTTGATAACAATGCTTTGTTTTTTTTTTGTTCGAAAATTCTGTTTTAAACATTATATTAAAGTGATCAGCCACCTCTTTGTATCCATTGGTAGGCATCCTCTTAATCCTCTCACCCGCTCTTAGAGAGAACTCTTCTAGCCACACACTCTATTCCTCGGCTTTATGCTTTTAAGGATAGAGTGGAGAATTGCTTTGCTTCCAGATACTCGTTTGGAATTTGCAGCAGTCTCTAGTGTGCTAGTTATATGAGAGACGATGTCATCTGACGTTGAAAAAGCTCCTGTTTTTTCAATTTGTATGATTGTTTTGGAGGTTTCAGGCTGTGCTTGAATTTTTTCAACTTTTATAAGTTATACTCTCCAGCTGTTATATAATAAATACACTGTCAAGTTTTTTACCCAATTAAAACTTTTTCCAAAGCCACAAATACAAACTTATGGCCATAGTACATTGGGGGAAAAAACCGGTTATATGTGCAGATAGATGGGAAAATGCAACAATCTAGTCTCAAGTAGGGAACTTGTTGTAGTTCAGATACGTGAAGCCCGACCTTTGCTGTAACTGACTGCTGACATGCTAAAGGGGTTATCCTCCCGCGCCGCGTTCACCCTAAGTCAAATACTTCATATCCACGGCGCGTCTTCTGCATAAATTCATTAATTTGTGTCCCTCTCACATTTGAGGAGCCACGGAGCCTTATGCGGCTTTTGAGTCGCACTTTACCGACCACTGCATTAGTCCAATCTCCTTGGCTAGCAGGTCATAATTTCTCTTTTTCTCAATCTCTACTCCAAACAAATCGTTCCTACTTGTTATACCTATCTTAATTAACACAATTTTATTATTCATGTTACCGTATACCAATATGTTTGGTTTATTGCTTTAAATTTTATTTGATGTATTGATCCTTGTGTCCACTAATATTTATGCCCCATTATTAATTGGTATCTCTTGGATAGAGTGGTTGCGGATCTTTTTCGAGGACTTTGGACCTTATTTTAGGCATAGGGATAAATATATACATCTTACTACCCCTTGTGGCGTTTTGTATAGTCGCTGAATCTATCCCGTCACACTGCGTTGCTGGATGGTCTACAGTCTTATAGGCAGTGTCACAGTGCTGGCATTTTGCTTGTATACCTAAGAGTATTTTTCCTTGAACAATCCAAAGGGAAGCTTCTTCGGTTGCACTAACAATCCTTTAGTTAGCCATTTTAGTGAGTCTTTAATTGGGAACAGTGGGTTTGATTTACATCTGTAAAACTTTTGGTGACAAAATACCTTTTTATTGATTCCGTCGTACAAGTGAGCGTTTGGGACTATTTCTAGGGTTTTTTGTGTGAAACGATTCTCTTTAGAACTATACTTGACTTTGAGGTATTCTTTTATGATAAATGGTTGTATGCACATTCTTTTATAAATAGGAGCATGGCTAGAGCTTTTATTAACAAGTCAATTCATGTTGTTTGTAAAGAGCTTTAGGTTAAGAAGGATTTCTTCGGCATTTTGTTCTAAGCCGTCTAGAACTCTGCCCATTTGGGTTCTTGGTAAGCATAATTTTTCGGTGTTCGATAGTTGGTAATGTATTTTATGTTTGACTATAATTTTGTGGAAGCATTTGTTTATTGAGGTGAAGTAAACAGGCTCTGCGTTTAAGATACCGGTGCAGTAATTCATCAAACTTACAGCGTGTTCATTAATTGCTCAAATAAAGTTTTTGCCATTGAGTTTAGTCTTGCAAATTCTACAAATCTATTGTTAACTTCCTCTTTAAGCCTGTCGAATGCTTCCGGTAAGATTTCGCTGCGGCTGTTTTCCAGAATTGCTACAGACCTGTATCTGTCTTATTAAAAGAAAAGATTGACATCATTATGTAAGATTTGACAGCGGTTGCAGACTTATCTGCGTTCATTTTCAAACCAACTACATTTAAGAAATTTTTTGTCTTGGCAAAGATACTTTCATTTATATCATCACTATAGCCCAAAGGTAAAGATTGACCAAAAATAATAAGTGGTTGAATGTAAACTTGTCCTCCTCTCAAGTACATGCTTCCCACTTTGAAAAAATGCTATAAAGTGCTATCCTTGGCGTTTTTAGCATACAACAAAGGATAAGGTGAATAACCTTTCAGCCTGTAAAAAGCGTTGTTTATTTTTTTTTCCCAAGAATTGTTTTGCCCTTGCCCTTTATCTAAATCTGCACTCTATTATTAAATCCTGAAAATATGAATCATCCAATAGTAAATTTTGTGGGTTCTATTTATGATATTGTATATTTATGTTATGATGAGATGGATATAAAGAAAAAGTCGAGCTTTAAAACTCACAACTAAAATAACGAAGAAACAGAGAACGTCAAAGAACAAACGAGACCGAGCCACAATCAAACGCCAACCCAAATCAAATGTCATCTCAAACTGCCATTTGACGACAACTCTTGAGTCAGTCCTCCTTAGTGTCGATTCTGACCTCGAGAGCTGGCCTCGAGAAGCCTTAAATGCAGTAAAAAGAAGACTTGGACGCATGTCTAGAGTCGGTTGGAAGAAATAATTTGTTTTTTTGTGAAAAATTCACACAAACTATTGGCGAGGAAGAATTTATAAGAAAATTACAGCAAAGACGAATACAAAAAGAGAGAGCGACGCAAACTCCTCCTCGGCTGCAAAGAGATTGGGAATGCACACAGAATGCGCAAATACTATATCTCTACTTGGCTCAAAACAATAGCAGGAATTGGGCACATTGTTTCTTAGTAAAATTACTGAGAACAAAGGCGTTACAAAGTCTGTAATAACAAGCAAGATACCAGAGGCTAAGCTAAATAAAGATATAGTACTCAATCTCGACAATATAGTATAGGAATATCTGCAATCCCATACCCCAAAGAACATGACGGATAACGCAAAAATTCTTCAAACAGTCCAAGCATCCTATAAATGTGCGACACTATGCCAAAAGCCAGCTTCAAAGTGGAAGGAAAATCTCCGCTAAAATAACTGGACTACAAAACTCGCTCACAATCCTTGAGAAAGCAACGGATAAAGAAAAGCCACCAGCTTCTGAGATCAAGGCAGCAAGGAAAATTATGAGAGTTTTGCAGCTCAGTCTAAATAATCCAAGAGACATGACGCGCGCATAGATGCATATCAAGGAAGCAAATAAAATGTACGAAAAAAAACCTGGAATGAATGAAAAAGGGAATGAATATAGGCAAGGAAAGTAACGCCCTATTTAAAGGCAAAGACCCAAAAAAGGATTATCCGAAAAGCTTAAATCAAGCCTAATATTGAGTCCTCGGAAATAAAGGGCCGCTGGACTAAGATGTATAAAACGAAGATAAAACACTCAATTACAAAGTACACTGGGATAGCATATATTAATAAGGGACCAAACTTCTTCATTCTCAACATTAGGTGAATTATAATTTATTAATAGTTTTCTTCCCTTATTGGAAAGCCACAGGTGTCTACGGAATATACAACTACTTTCAATAAGCTGCAACCCACTCAATTCAACTCTGTTTAAGATTATCAGCGACATCTGCTGCAACGGTCAAGAAAAGGACACATGGTTCCATTGCGGGCTTTCCTCTTGGTACCGAAGGGAACTCCCGCCAAAGGTAGTGATTTAGACCAAAAACATGCATGTCAACGCTCTATAAGCTTACGACAAAATGCGTAACTTTAACAATCCAGGTTGAAGTACAAAATCGAGACTTACTATCAGACAACCAGTTACGAACTGTCAAGAGAGCCCAAGGAGCCAATGAGCAAGCCATGCTTAACCAAGCATTAAATGCACAACATGGTAACAGCCTAAAAGCCCCATGGATTGACATCCAAAAGGCATTTGATTCCGTAGATCACTCTTTTTTAATTGACTGCATTTCTGACCTGAGTTTCCCAAAATAGATTACTAATATCCTAAAATCAATTGTATCGAAATGGCAGCTGAAAATTATAGTTGGCGCAGAGACCATACTAAACAAAGGAGTAAAAGGTGGCATCTTACATGGCGAAAGCTTAAGCCCCTTACTATTTGTCCTATGCATTGACCCACTAAGTCGAAAATTAAACGAGCGCTATCCAAAGGTGGCTGTACATAAAAAAACTTATTACACGCAACCAATCACCTTGCACATATAGATGATCTTAAACTGCTATTTACGGATGAACTTGTAATGAAAGAGATGGTTCACTAGTCAGAACTTTTTTTAAGACTATTGGAATGTCAATATACAGAGATGAATCTGATACTTATGAATCCTCCTGCGCCGATACCGCAAAAATCTTAAACGATGCATCTACTTAAATGTACCTTGGTAATTTTAAGAATACTAGAACTGAACTTACCAGAGATTCTTTTGAAAAGTTGAAGCGCGATGTAATTGATAGAGCTGAAAAATCATGCTTAACAAAACTTACTGCGCGGAACTTATACATAGCAATTAACGAACATGCAATATTCTTAATTAATTATCATGTAGGTCTCCAGCATTTAGAACCTTCCGACTTCGTTTCAATTGATAATGCGATCCGACATGTTCTTGTCAAACACAAGATTCACCTGCAGCCCGGGTGCAAAGAAAGACTATACCTTCCCAGATCCGAGATGGGTAGACGACTTCACTCAGTCGAAATGCGAAGTGAGTTAATGTTACTTCAACTATGGGAAACGCTGGACAGGCATAAAAACATATCCACCAGAAGAGCAGCGATCCTTAATGTTGAAGAAGAGAACAAAACACACTTGTCATTGATAAAACACGTCCTTTAAATTAAATATTCAATGAATGAGTTATGTATAAAATCATTACATGCAGCTCAAATGGTTTACCTATATAGCAACATAGATAAAAAATTACACATCTCAAAGCTTTATAAGTCAATTAAAACCCACTAACTAGTTTGAAGGACTCGGCTGTCTGGATGTCCAAAGGCAATAACCAACCTCGAGGAGAAGTCAACTACTGCTACTTACAAGATCAAAATATATTCTGGGGAGCTACATCGCAACTGTGCCAACACTGTGGACAAGCAACCAAGACTGTTGATGCCTCGCCACTAGGTGTGATCGCATGCTTGGCCATGACTATACGAGAAGACACAAGGAGGTAGTAAGATGTCTGCACCTTTTGTTATGAACAAATATGGTTTTAAACAAGCAAGAAAAATTCGAAACCACTCGGTACAAGAAGTTATGGAGAACCAACGTGCCTAAATTCGAGTGGATACGAAAATATGAACCGATTTTCTTATTAAGCACAATAGGCCCGATATTTTTATCCATGACAAAGAAGCAGGTGAAGTAATATTGGTAGAGGTAGGTATCACAAGCCAAGACTGTCTACAAACAGTAGAAGTAGAAAAGAAAAGAAAACACAATATTCTTGCGAATGAACTTGGCTTGATTTACAGAACTTAAACCAACATTATAACTTATGTTATGACATGGGACGGGATTGTAACCAAATTTCACAAAAGTCAAACGAAAGAGCTGGGCATCACAACTGCCATCGAAGCGTACATCCAGTCGCTCGTACTGAAAAAGACGCTTGATGCCATTTCTCTCGAGTATAGGAGAAGCATTGAGGAAGGGACAACAAACGAGGATGTCATTCAAATGGCCGTTGAACGACTATGCGATGCTGGAGCGGACATGGAAAAGGCGAGACTCCGAACTAGAACAAACTGATGTTAGGAACTAACCAATAAATAAACTATATTCCTGGTATGATGAGTCAAACGCCTTCTTTACATATATCCAATTTGTTCTATGTTTTGAAGGCTAGAGTGTGTTGCGATTCGATTAATAGTCTTGTTTTTCGGCTCCAAGATCGCGCTCTACGGTTTTTAATTATTTTTACAGAGACTGGAATTTCCTTGCATTTTTTGTATTAAGAAAAAAGGAACATAATTTGGTCGTCAACTATTGAAATTTTGACAAAAGTGGTTATTGGCCTAAAGTACACCCCGACTATTTGGTTTAGTCTCCAGAATCAAAGGGTAAAGAAAGGTCAAGCTGTCAACATTCAATCCTCACATATTATGATTTTACCCTTAAAAATTGAAATTATTAAACACAGATACACACCGTAAAAAAGGGTTTTTAACGCAAACTAAAAAGTATGCGGAAAATATGACTCCGATTTTGCCTGCACATGAAAAGAGTAATAAAGTAATTTTTCCATTTTTTATTTCGCCTTTAACATTCCGCAGAAAACCTTATTAGCTTCCCTATGTTATTTAAGTGAGTTTTTCTGCAGAAGAGTCTACGAAAATGGTGGAATGATAGACGGTCTTGTGCAAAAAATCACGTTGTTCTAGTCGCCTATTCATGTTTATTTTTTTTAATATAAATCAGTGAACCTTCATTAGCATACCATCGTATCTTATCAGTATGTGATACCTTATCTCTCATTTTTTAACTCCGATAAGCATATTTTCGGCGCTTCTGGTTGCTCAACTAGACCTATACTCAAATACCTTCGACTATGTGGCCATTTAATACATTCCTTTGCCGAACTTAAACTCGTCAATTTCAACAACGATCATTTACCACATCTTTTCGAGTTTTATCGATCCAATGCATTCATAAGCTGCTTATATAAGCAAGACTATGCCTTCTTATTGTTTCTTTGGAAACGGTTAGGATCTTAGAAATTAGCATAGCTGTCAAACTTCCTGTATAAAGATACACTTGAAGCATGGATTGTGCTTTTTACAATTTCGACTTATATAAAATGTCCAAATTAAATAGCTTTTCTCTTTCTCTGACAATTACGACTCATACACCTCCCATATCTGTAGTTTTTCGTCATTTATACGACCAGTACAAAAATAAAACCTCCTTATTGGAATTTTTTCGTTCATGTAGCCTTTACTCTGTGTTAAAAAATCCGTTTGTGTTATTATTTCCATGAAAATTTTGAAAGGAAAAAAAAATATCAGGGTAGAACTCGAACTGAGTGACCTGCCCAAAACACGCGGATTGAGCTTCAACTTCTACATAATAAAGTCAAAAACTGTTTTTTTTGTAGATATAGTGCCCAAAGCATACATCCTGAGCCAAGATTCACTTTTTTTTGTTACGGCATTCAGTGCCTTGAAGTCCGTCTTTAGGATAAAGGTTTTGCGAATTAAGTAATGTCTAAAGCGTTCTAACCTTTAACTACAGCTGGTAGCTCTTTTTTTATGTCACCGACTATTTTCTTCTGCCTTTGTCATTTTTCTCGAGTAATAATAAATCACTTGATCTTGGTCTTCTATTAATTCCCGACTTAAGGTTGCCTACATCGCTCGTTTCGATGCATCTGTAGTGAGAGTAAAAGTTTCGGCAAAATCGGGTTGTGATCTTTATATTAGGTCATATATAAATTTCTTTGTGGCCTCAAAGCCTTTATACTATCGTTTTCCCCTTTACTTCTTTTCTTTTGACCTTCTAGCATTCTGTTAAGTGGCAACACTATAGCTGCAAAGGTCCTGATAAAACGGAGTATTTGGTTAGCAAATCTTAGAGACGCCCTTAGTTCTTTCATAATGTCCGGTCTTGGGTGGTTTCTATAGTTTCCATTTTTTAATGTTTGGTTGGACCTTTTGATGTAAGAAGATATAACCCAACATTTTTACTTCCGTTTGCTTAAATTTACATTTTCCTTTTGTTAAGGGTATATAATATTCGCCAGAAGTTTTATAAAAACATAGTTTAGGTGCTCCTTGTGTTCCTCTTCTGTTCTTGCGTGAATGATTATATCATCCATGTATAAAAAGCAAAAAGTCTATCTTTGCCTTGGAAAATTCCGTACAACAGTGCTTGAAATGATGCAGGTGCGTTACACAACCCAAGGGGCATTTTATTGAATGTGTATTGGATATTGTTGTATCTAAATGCCGTTTTGACTTTGCTTTTCTCTAAAAGGGCTATTTGATGGTAGCTTGAGGTTGCGTCTATTGTCATGAAGAATTTTCCGTTCGCAAGTTGGCCCAGGATTTGTCATAAATGTAAGATGGTAGGCTTCCTTCTGCAATAATATATGTGTTTTCCGTCTATGCAGAGCCTTAGCTTGCCATTTTCCTTGCTTATTGGCACTATTCTGCTATATCAATTCCTTTTAGACGTTCTGATATACTTCTTTCGAGCATTCCTATATTTTCTTCTACCACTATTGGTTGTATATTGATTTAGATGCGCCCGTTGCATTTTCGCCCTGGTTTGTGTGTACCAGTGTCAATTCTATGGGTTATCCTCGTGCGCAGTTGTTTGCTGAAATTTCTTTAGTAAAAAATGTTCGTATTTCCAGATAAGGTTGTATTTTATAATTCGTTGGTAATACTAAGCGTTTCCGTTCCCTGTAGGGGTCGGTAGTTCTTTCTCCCTGGTTTATGCTTGCTGCAGCAGGCTATGGTTTTTACTTCCGAGATGTCTTATTATAATGAAACATCATATAACACAACGAGGGACGTTTGCGCTAAAACAAAGTTTTTTTTACATATTAGTGGGAAAGTCTATGATTCACCTAAGTATTTAATCACGTTGTTCAATGCAAATTTTAGGCTAGTTTGTTGCCAGTTATCCAAGCACTAACATTTATGATGGGAGCATTCCGATAAGTTTATAGGCGGTAGTAGTTGACTTTGGGGATGGTTTATTATCTAAGAACTTGTGTTTGAAGTTTTCCATTCTGAATATGTATGTATATTGTTTTTTCCTGCTAATTGGGGTGTTATAGGGGGTTAAAGAGTGTTTCAGCAGTGTTTTTCTTATGATATTGTATTCTAATAATAGAATCCTTTTTTTTATTCTAGTTTGTTTTGTAGTATACAAACGGAAAGTTTTTTGGGATTAATTGTCTGCTGATAAGGCTTAAGTCTGCACCCCGTGTCCAATTGCGCGATCGTAGACGTTTTTTCGTTCATTTCATAATTTACGATGGTTTATAATCAGTGAAATCGGTAGTAAAATTACCAACATATAGTATTCCTTATTTTTATTAATGTATGCTATATAATTGTCTTCGCTCATCCCAATAAAATTAATGCTTATACCTCGTATTTTCGTTTTCTGTAGCGACTCGCATTGTTCTGTAGTATGCCTCCTCGTCCTGTGTATCTTGCAGTATTTATCCTTTTGGTTTTGCTGCTTCTTCCAGTCATGACCTTCCCCTTCTCTTATTTGCTTGGGTATAGGGGTTTCTTTCTACCCACTCTGGCAGCGTTTATAAGTGTACAATCTGATTTGTATCGAAACACAGCCAACTGCTTTCTCCTGCAGCCTTGATAAAGTCCCACCAGTCGTTGGTGCATGAGACCTGACACAGGAGTGCTTTAATATTATGAGGCATTTCTGCAATAACTAGGTCTATCAATGCCTTAAGTTCAATACCATTAGTCTCAAAAATCTTATTGGCCATCAACAAAATTTTTCAAATCATTTTGACTAGTCAGGTTTTTGGCGCGCAGGAAGTTGTTTAACAGTTTCTGGTTTTGTATTTCATTTGCGAATCTTCGTTTAAATTTCTCAATAATTTTTGTGTGAGTCTTTCTCTTTCCGTTGCTCAGGGTCTCTGTGACACATTGTTGTGTTGTCTTGCGTACCTTAGAAATGATAATTGCATGTGCTTCATGTCATCAAATCTTAGCGCGTTTACTAAAGGTTTTGTGTTAAAGCCACTTTATTGTATCTTCTTAAACTAATCAGTTAAATGGTTTGATTGCTCCAACTATTGACGCCATGTGATAATTCAATTGTAAATGTGTTAAAATCCTGTAGGGTTAATCACTGCATCCTCAATAGCTTTACTATATTGTTATCATAGTAATTAGTAGGTGATTAACACGATTTATATTAGCGTAGATATTAATGTATATTCTTATCTATATGCTGACACGGCTATTCCGCCTAGTTTAATGTTCATTGAGTAGATTCTATTTTAAGTGCTGCTTTCTAATTTTTTCCGTTACTAAACTTTAAATGGTAATTAAATGCAATCTGATATTATAGCAAATGAATAGTGAAAATGCCAAAAAGAGCAAAGAATTCTCTCAAAAGGCGCTGGGGCAGTTTTTTTGTTTTAGACATTTACGAAATAGAATGGTGAAAAGGGAAATAGAAGGGTTAAAATACATAGTAGAGCGGGAAATCCTGTAGGGTTAAATCTAAACGAAATTGAATGGTTAAAAAAATTAAATAGTAGAAAAACAAACTTGGCGGTATATTCCAATACAAGGTGTAAATAAGTATATAACTATGATGAAATTAATTGGGTTTAAAAGGGAACAGCGCCTTTTTTCTTTGAAATCAAATTTACAATAAAAAGATATGTTTTTCATTAGTGGATCCAACACGCAAACACATTGAAGATTTCAAGCAAAGGGATGGCCGAATTATGCTTTTGCGATTCAATATCAACTATACGACTGACTTCGAGAAGGACGGTGATAAATTGCTATTTGACGACTTTTCTAACGACGATGTGAGAATAATGACCAACTTCGACAAAATGACAGTTTTAGAACCTATTAGTAATTGCGACGCAATAATAGCATCTCTAAGGCCATCTAAAGGTCCCAAATGCAAATTGAAAGATATTGATGTTTTTTTATTATTACTTTCGTATCTAAAGACCTATCCATCATATGCAGTCATTGCAAAAGCCTTTAATATTTCTCCAGGCATAGCACAGAAAACAATTGAAATAACAGCAGTGGCTGTTGCTGAACCCCTAAAATTCCTGTATATTAAGCAGATAAAAAGAGAAGCGCAGATACGACAAGGTATTGGGTTTAACGATTACTTCGATGTTGCTTTGGTATTAGACTGCACGGTCCAAGGGATTCCTCGCTATTGCAGCAGCTTTACCGATTCGAAGATTTTTCAGCAACAAACATAAATCATACTGTGTAAAGAAAGAATTGGGGCATTTGCCGACTGGCCTTGCTTGCTTTGTAAGTCCCTGGGAGTATGGCAGCAAGCACGATTTTACAGTGTTCAAAAAAAATGAGCATTTTTATAAGGAATTTTTACAAAAAGATAATCAGGATGATATGTGGAAAGTTATGGTCGATAAAGGGTATGCTGGTATACAAAACTACTTACCAGTTGTAATACCTAAAAGGGCACCGAACTGATTCAACAAGAAAAATTCGAAAACAAGCGAATTAGCTCTGTCGAATAATTTGTGAGAATTACTATGGAAGGTTAAAAGGCTTGTGGGGTGCAGCTAGGGTGAACGTAAGAACGATTTGAAGGACACTAATACCTTTTTTGACATCTGCGTTGCTTTAACAAATGTCCACCTACTGTCGCAACCGCTGAGAAAATTCGATTTAATAACTTATAGGGTAATTTATGGTAACGTATCGTTAGGCGAAACATCTCAATAAAGCTGCAGCAGAAACCTAAACGATGAAATTCATTAAACTTATTAAGAATATATGCAGGAGAAGTACAGTAATTCAAATACTGTCGGATAAATGTCTTACATGTGTTAAGTACGTTTATTCATAGTATATAGTAGCTAATGTAAACTTAACAAATTTGAAGTATTCATTTACAATTTTAGTATGTTTTTGACACTTTTGAGAATTAACTCAATAAGTAATGTTAAATCTTCATAGTAAAGCTGAAATACTCATAGCAAAGGGGCTTTATTGTAGTAATACAATACTATTAATAAAAGCACAATCTTTATAGTAAAATGGAAAAACTACCATAAAGCTTTTGCTCGTAAAAAACATCACTTAAGAGAACTGAACGCAAAATGGCAGTAACATGTAAAAGCGAGTATAATGCTCACAAAACAGTAAACATTCTATATCCCCTATACATTAACTGTATAAGGTTGCTAGTGTTAGACACTATACCAGATAGTCTCATTTAAAATTGTTTAATAATGTATATCGATAGGTTAAAGGATACATTCGGTAGGCCAAACTATGTTAACCTGACCGTAGCCACTCGCATGACTTTTTTGATCCTGGTGTGTGGACATATCATATAGAAGGATTGAAGGTTTCCGGGGTGAAATAAATGATTAAATACAAAAAGCATTTTAACAAAAAAAACAAACCGTTATATCTTCTTTTAAAATGTTTATCGTAATTTAGGGGCCTGATAAAAACATACAAAAGTATTAATCCAGAGTATTCGCATTTCCTCCCCCCCTTCCTCTTTGAACTCTTTTTATTTGTAGTTCTATAACTTTTAGTCTAAAAAGTAAAATGGTTCTAACTCATTTATTAGGGGTAGGCTAAGAAAAAAGATAAAGGAATCACCAAAAAGGGGAAAGTTATGGAAAATAAAATGAAAAAAAAACATTGAGGAAAATGAGATAGAACTTAATGGAAACAAAAAAATCTCTATGCAAATAAAATGGATTGCTAGATTAACTGTTTAGTCGTCGGCCGACGAAAAAGCAGAGTTTCGTCGAAATGTATTTTCTCAATATTAAACTTTTTTTCGTCACAAAAAAAAGGGTGGAGAATATTTGAAATCAACAAAATAAAATATTATGTTTTGCTACGAACGAAAAATATATTTTAAAGATGTAAATATGGGTTAAATGTACGTTGAAGATTCAGAGAGAGGTCTTGCAAGGCTTCACTATCGTTGACATTAAATGATTAAATTTTATAGCAAAAATCCCACACCTGCACAAATGTTGAGCACTATATCGAGGCCCTAAGTCTAGAAATTTGATTGAAGAGAGGATAACAACAAGAGATTCCTTTATCAATGTTTTTACTGATTAAACAGCTCAAATGAATGATGAAGCATTTGGGAGTTTACCAAGCTTTAATCATTTACGTAATCTGTCAACTAGGATTCGTAACAATATTAGAGATTACATCCCGGCAACGCCGAAACTAATACCAAGTTATCTCCAGGTTACACTGAGCGGATCGAAATTTTACCAATAAAATATACAATGTCCGATATAACACAAATATTGATATTGTTTAGTAGCGATTTTGAGGTATACTTAAAACATGTGACAACTGTGGTCATTGACGGAACTTTTAAGACTACACCCAATGACTTCACGCAGCTTAGAACAATACAATGACTTATCTTTGGTCGTTTTTTGCCACTTATTTTTATACTGATGAGCTATAAAACCGAATGTGCATAGTTAGATGTCTTTTTCTTATTATATACTAAGCGATTTATAAATGTTATGACTATAATTGTAGACTTAGAGAAAGCATTTACAAAAGCATCTTTGGCACTTGGGAACAATATCCAGGTGTACGTGTGTTATTTGCATTTCGGACAAGCTATTTGGCGAAAGATATAAACTCAGGGACTGCTAGAAATTATAATAACGAAACGGACTTTAAAAAATTCTAAAATGTTTATCAACTTATCAGTAATACAAATCAGCAGATTGGAAGAAGGACATGACCTCTTTATGAAAATTGCTAGGATTTTTTTCCAGCCTTCATTTGTTGATTATATAAAATGTTCCGCGCGCGACCATGTGCAAAACTTGCGACCGAAATCAAATAAATAAAAAAACATCAAAAATGAGACTTAAGTATTATAAGGAAAACTTAAAAAAATACCCCTTAAACACTTAGAAACATGCAACAAAACGTGCACGCTAAAAAATGTGTAACAAGCACAGAGAGGCAATTAATTGCAATACCGTATTTAAGAAAAGCAAAATAATTATTTTTTTATTTTGAAACCTTTTTTATCCTTGCCATATATATTTTTTCATATTTTCCTCTAATTAAACTAAAATTCTAGTCTACGAAAGAATCTCATTATATTGGTTTCATGATGGAAAAAAGAAATAAACTTGTTTTTTTTTCTGTTTTAGCATTAGCATCAAAATTTTTGGCAATTATAACCAAAACAATGATTTAGCAGTGTAAATAAAATGGCAGACCCCCCTTTGTCCATTCGTTCCAAATACTTTGTATTGTCGTACTGGAATTTGGATCAATCTGTATTTTCTAGCATCCCCCCTTTGCCCTCAATCTTATGGCCTTACTGTCTAAAAAAAAAAAAAAAAAAACTCGACTTTTATTAGCTTTTTTTGTGGCGGCAAACTCTCATCACTTCATCATTCCTAACTTCATGCACTCTAAACCTCCACATCATCCGCTAACACTATCCTGGGGGCCACCCCGACCATACCTTTGCAGGCTTCGGTTACTTGGGCCGGTAGTTCACGAGGGTGAACTAGCAGCAGTGACCTCACGACTCGCCACAAGGGCTAGCCGCCTTGGTACAACACACGCCATGAACTCTACAGTGTAGACTAGCGCGTGTGTGTGGTTGCCCGTGAGACAGACCACCCGCTCCCCAACAAGGAGCGGCCCTAGGATTTGGTCGTTAAACTGTTGTACAGCATTTGGGCTAATATATCTAGTTAGCTTAGCCCGCTCCGTGCTGTGGAAACTGCATGATATCATCATGTGGATGATATCGTCTTTCACCCTTTCCTTGCAGAAATAGCATACATTGCGCCATTCGCTTTCTAGTTTTTTTGCGAATATATAGTCGTTAGTAAACCTAAATGTGCTGGTGCGCAGTTGTACCAATGCATTTACACCTATGTGGTTTAGATTAAGTTTGCATTCAAGTAGCCTCAGGAATTTGTTGCTTTTGATTCCCAGTTGATTAGCAAGTTGCGTTGCTTTAGATTTGTCTCTGGCGATTAGTGCGCGACGCCTTTTATTGCCTGTGGTGGTGATTACCACTTCCCTCGTGTCATCCTTATCGATACCCATGGTTTTAAGCCATCGGACTGTTTGTTTGAGCCAAGTTCCGCGACTAGCTTTGTGCTGTTTGTATGACGTAAATAGCTCGCCAATAAGACCGCGGGAATTTCCCCATTTCTTGTAACTTCTAGCTCTTGGAATAGAGCTTTTTATGTATAGATTGTCAATATCTAGTTCCTCATACGCCCTGGCTCTGCAGAAGGATGGTTTTTTTACGATGCACTTGATAGCATTGTCAATTATTCTCTTCAGTGGAGTCATGCGCTTCTCGCTCATTCCAAGAATTTCGCCACCAAAGATTATTTTTGGTATTAGGATGTTGTTGATTAGCAGTCTCCGGTATTCCAGGGGTACTCTGGTGTTGTTTAGAGCAGTATACATCATTGCTAATGCTTTTTTTCCGGCAGCAGTGCGGTGTTTGGACATTAGGTGGAAGTCTAGTTCCTTATTTAGTTCGGTTCCAAGGTAGACATATCTGCTGACGTTTGGGATTGTTTTACCATCGAGTTGCAATGGCTCCATCTCTGGGCAGTATTGGTCGGGGTATATTTCCATAATACCTGATTTAGACGCATTGATTTCCATCATATTTTCGCTCATCCAGTTTTGGATCATTAGTAGCTTGCACTGCAGGTCTAACCTATTTTCGGCGAGTATTACTGTGTCATCTGCGAACATTAGACCCTTGATACCTTCTTCCAGACCTTCAATCTGGATTGGAGTGATGTGCTCGAGCACGGAGTTATAGAAGATATTGAATAACATGGGTGAGGTGGGGCACCCTTGTCGAACCCCCCTCTTGTATTTTATTGTCCTACCAAGACTATTGTTTACTCTCACTTTGAGATTAGTGTTTGCATACATAAGCTGTATGAAGTTTATGAATGTTTTTCCCAGCCCAGCCTGTTCTAGGCGTTCTAGTAGGATGTGATGAGGCACAAGATCGTACGCCTTTTTAAGGTCCAGGAAACATACAGTCGTATTCAGATTATTATTTTTGCGCCTTTGGCAGCATTCGATTAAGCATGCAGTTTGTGCAATACACTCTTCCTCTGATACAAAGCCAGTTTGCTCTCTACGTATAATGTCGGATGTTTGACAGAGTGTTTGCAGCCTATTAGCTAGTATTTTACACAGTACCTTGAGCAGTGTGCTTATTAGAGAAATCCCTCTATAGTTATTAGGATCATGCTTATCACCCTTTTTGTATATTGGCACAAGGATACAGTCTTGCCAATCCTTGGGAAAGGTTTTTCCAGTGAATGCTACGTTAAGTATTAGGAGGAGTGTATTGGCCAAATTACTGCGTGGTACCTGCTCATCTTGCACGAGTTTATATAGTTCGCCTGGTATTAGGTCGATTCCACTGGCTTTGCCATTTCTCATGGATTTTAAAGTAGATCTTACTTCTTCCCAGCTAATGGCTTGGTCTGTGACATGGGTGTACTTCCGTTTACTATCAGTCTTTGATGCGTATAATGTAGTTTTGGTTGGTTCTTCGCACAGATTGGCAAAGTGTTGTGTCCATATATCTAGGCATTCATTTTGATCGTTCTCAATTGTTTTTGAGTTTGGTTTATACACGTTTGTTTCGGTTATGCTATGTGTCTTGTGACTTGTAAGCCTACGCAGCCAGCTCCAGCTCCTTTTTGAGTCGCGGTTTCTCAAGTGGCTTTTGCCAGTGTTGATAAACTTTTTGTAGGCTAATCGTTTCGCCTCACAGATGGCCTTTTTAATGTTGGCTTTCGCCTTCTGAGCTATTATGATAGCACCGGGATTGCTTAAGGTCTTTTTTTCAGCCTGTCTTTTGTCGAAGATAGCCTTTTTGACCTTTCTTGGTAGATGACTTAGTAGTTGAGTTTTAGCCTCCATGCGGATAACATTTGTTTTAGTCAGAATTCGATTAAGCTCTTGGCTAAAGTGCGCTATTGGGCATGTAGTGCTATCGCTAGCATAGTTATGAGCTAGAATCTTTCTCATGATTGCTTTGCTTTGGAGCATGTTTTTGTCGAAAATTTTAATTCGAGTTGTTGGTGCTTTTTCAGCGGCTAGTGCTAGCGTAATGATCACCGGCATGTGGTCCGAGATACGGTATGATGATTTTGGGGATTGCTTGATAATGAGTGACTCGCTATTGGATAGCGCGTAGTCTATAGCTCTGTGGGATCTTTTTCCGTTTGCATTTATGCGCGTTCCTTTTGTAGGTGCATCGGTACTAAACAGCGTCACGCCCTTGGCCCTGAGGGTGATGATTATTGTTTTCGGAAGTATGTTCCAATCTCCTACAATGGCAAGATTTTTGCCTTTGGCTTCGGATGCTATCGTGCATACTTTTTTGATAAGTTCTCTACGCGTATTGCGATCATGGTTCATGTAGATGTTACCAACAAGGAATTGGCCTTGGTTTGTTTTCAGCTTTAGTAATAGTAGGTTATCGTCCATATCGACTGTAGTTACATCTGCTATTAAACCCTTGTTAATGCCTATAAGGAGGCCTCTTCCATGTTCAGATTGTAGTACTTCATATATTTTATATTGAGGTAATAAGGTTTTGGTTGACGTGGCTTGGCGTCTAGTTTCTTGTAGTAGGACAAGGTCGGGTTGCTTTTCTTGCAGAAGCATATCCAGTTCTTCCAATTTGGAATCCAGTCCATTTATGTTCAAGGTAAGAATTGATAACCGTTTTTTTATTGCCACGGTTTCTTCTAAGCTCGGATTGCGCTTTAGTGATTGTTCTTTTAGATTAATGGATGGTGGAAGTACAATAGTTTGAACGGTTGACGTATTTGCTATGATTGCGTCTTTTTTTACGCTAAGTCGGAGATACCGGGAGTGTTTTTTGATTATTCGCTGTAGTTTAAATGATTCCTCAGACAGAGTTGTTTGCACAGTATTATGTACACTGCTTGGCTGCACATTAGAGTTAGATTTGACTATAAAGTGTCTATAGTCAGGGTTATGAATCTTCCTCTTGTGGAGGCTTAGTAGTTGGGCTTTTGTCGGTGATTTTTTAACGGGAGGAGTCACAGACGAAAGCTCGATGCTGTTTGACAGCTGTATTTGCTTTTTAGAAGCCGGTGTATGGTCATTAATACCACCGCCATGTAGTGTTTGATCAAAGTAAGAAAAAGGTGTATTTAGAACAGAATTAAGTTTAATCTTTTTATTAAGAGTATCCTCCCTTGGCTGTTTGGTCATTGCAACCCCGCCTCCGGGTTCTTCCGAAAGCGGTCATTCCACATAAATTTCTCCTTAATGGTTGCATAATCACCATCTTTTATTAGTTTTAGAAGCTCCAGGCATTTCCTTTTCGTTCTTCCTTTTACTAATTCATTAGTACCTCTCGAGGCTAGTGCAGCCAGTAGGTCCCTGTTTTCGTCAAAGTTCTGGTTAGTCCATGGAGTGATTCGTATAATGTCGACCGCTGTTGGATTTTCTAAATACCTATCAAGGTTGTCAGCGTGGATCATTGCTATAAAGCGTGTAGGAAGGGATTTAAAAATACCGCCCGCGCAGCCTTTACCAAGGCCAGCTACTTCTTCAATAGCTATCTTAATGTCTGCTATTTTTTTAATCTCATGCTTTGTGTCGATGGAGCATACATACCACTCTTTCTCTGTGGGTTCTCCTTGCAGCATTTTCCTAACCAATTCGCTTCTTTCAGTAGTGAAATCTGTGCCTTCAATTGATTTAGGCGGGTTTCTTTTAGCCTCGGTTGCGGCCGTAATCATTTTGCTTATAAGCAGTTGTAAATCTTTCTCGTTGTTCTTCATTTGGGGGTGTGTATTTTTGCCGCTTAAATAGGCGTTTCCGAGTTTTTTTCGGGAAAAAGTAGTTTTAGAGGTTGTGCTACTAGGGTAAGGTTTAGATACAGTGTGGTGGGCCGCACCATTGGTTGCGCTTTTGTGTTGTGTTACAGTTATTTTATTGTCTACACGGTTGTAGGTGAAGATTTTTGCGGTGATTGCCCCAATGGTAGGCTCAATGTAACCAGCTGTTCTCTTTTTTCTATTTTTTTTAATGTTAATTTTTGTACCGTTAGGTGGATTAATTTCAATGACCGAAGTCATAAATGTAAACTGGCAGAACCCATAAGAATAGGCTCCGTGTGAACTAAAGTAGCCCCGATATGGGCTACCCAGGGAGTAATGATGCCAATTAGTATCTAAAGCGCTGCATTTCGACACCCAAACAGCATTTTGCTGTTCGTAGTGTCTTCCTGCGTCTTTTTGTTGACTAAAAAACATGGCCTTACTGTCTAAGAATTAACACATCCAGATTTCAACATCGATTGGTTTTGCTAAGAGTTATTCCGTCTTCAGCTAGCAAAGTAATGTTATTTTGTGCAACAACGAAGTTAAAACCGTCATGATTAAAAAAAAGAATAAATGGGGATTTTCCAGTAGCATTGCAAGTTGCTACATTATACTCGTAAGTTGTCTTTTGTAAAGAGTCAATCCATCTAATTACATTTTCTCCACTACGAACAGCTGTTTTGAAAGCGACCTTGTAAGTATCTGGTGAAATCTTTCAACCTGACCTTGGCTTTGTGGATGGCGAGGTTGACCATAAATAATTTGTATACAAAAGGCTCTACATGAATTAGTCACATCACTGTTGGTAAACTCTTTACCGTTATCACATTGTAAAATACCAGGAGCACCAAATTGATAAATAAAAGATTTCATCTGCATTATAACTTCTTTTGCTGATTTTGATTTTAAACTATACGTAAAAGCGAATTTTGTAAACACATCAATGCATGTTAATATCCAGCAATAACCATCATTAAATTTGGAATACAAACGAAGATCTATAAGATCTACCATAACACGATCGAACGGTTTTGTTGCGAGTATATGCTTATACTCATATCGGGTTATTAGCGGTTGCTGCTTTGAACAAACTAAACATTCGTTTGTTACTTAAGGGATAGTGTCTCTTGAGATTGTGTGATATAGTTTTTTCATATGATATTCCATCCTTCTGGTTCCGTAATGGGTTTTTTCGTGCTCCAAATTTGCAAATCAAACATTTCTTCTAAATTGCACTTGAAATTACTTTTTTGTAGATTCCCTCTTCCTCTTCTTTGCTGTAGTACGTTTGCAATTACAGTAAAGTG
>JAHDVE020003910.1:0-42398 GCA_022606495.2 Halesus radiatus
CGGTATATGTACTACATGTTTACATATACCGCTGTGTCCATAAGGTACGTAGATATTTGTAGACGTAACGGAATTTCCTCCCTGGATACATCACTTCGTATCTCTTTCCTAATACTACCATATACTGCAAAGGAACTACGTCTACTACTTCCTACTTCACATATTGAAAGGACGCGAGTACCATAACCTCATTTCCTTTCCGGAAATGGCATGAAACACTTTTCAGGAAATGCAATCACTACAAACTTGTGAATAATATTGTTGGCTAGTACATAAATAGGCACGGAAAGGATAGGTTGAATGGAGGCAGAGGACCTACTCAGGAAACACGGAGCCATCTGTCTTGGTCACATCATAGCTTATCACGTATTTGAATCACCAAACAAATTAGGGCGAGAGACGATAAAAAATTCAATCTATTTATGGAAAAGAAACTTAAATGATTTATTTATTAGCGATGATCCGCAAACCTTTTTGTAATAAAAGACACGCTAATTATACACGGAACAAGCACATTAATTTATTGTCAATGTTCCTTATAGCCATTTAAGGCTAATTTTGTAAGTTTTTCAAACTTTACGAATTTCGTTTATTTCTGAGATTCAGCATGAATATTTTAAACCTTTTTTGATTTTATTTCAGTTAGTTTTCATTGAAACTTTTTTTTTGTATTAAGGCATGGTTAATGCGCGAAATGTTATTCTATTTTCATAAACAAAAAATATGTATTGTGAGCATACAACAAAAAGTGGCCAAGTCAAGATACCTGTCCATCGGTAGGCGTGTCTTTAGAAAGGGATAACCGGATGGTCGAACCTTTCGATGCGGTGCCTTCAGTTAGAATCGGGAAAACTAATCGTGTGATATACCCATTAGATAGTTGTACTTTGCGTAGATACAAACGTACAGCTTAACAAAAATCTCAATCTGCCAAAAAACAAGGACTTGACCAGTTTTCGTTGTATGGTGACGATATATTTCGTGGGTAGATTTACAGTATCTTATTTCTGGTACATAATTTTGTTATACAGATACATGTTTAATTTGTTGGTCTTAAGATCCTTATTTGAATGATATTAAGAAATCATAATTAAAAATAAATAATAAAAAAAACATGTTACTGTTATGAAATGGGTGAACATAATCATAAACTAGTCGTCGTTCAAACGCGTATTCATCGCCAACTAAACGAAAGCGACCTTCGTAAGTAAGTAATATATGTATTGGATTTCCTTAGTTATTAGTAGTTAGTTAGTGATTTTGTAGCTGGTTTAATTCCAGCAATAGTATAGATTTTTAAAAACCTTTCAACACCGCACTTTTGATTTCATATTTAGATAACATTTTATGTTTGACATCTTTGAAAAATTTGGTGTAGAATCATGTATTTTCAAATACATATATTTAATAATTTTTTCGTTATCTAGAGGAAATAAAAATTGGCCGGTTCCGTTTTCCGATTCCTGGCATAACTGACTTCACGTGGTATTTTTAATTGGATTTTAGGTACTCGTTCAGGCGACAGAAATATTTAAATTTATAAAGTTGGTATTTGTATTCAATCTCAAAGGAATTTTATTTTGGTGTTTGTTTAAAAGATATATTTTTACTGCAAAATTAAAAAATAATAATAATTAAGTTTGTAAAACATCATATTTTTTTACACAGAGTGTGACACAATTATTCGTCATTTTATGTGAAACATGTCCTCTGAGACCTAATTTTCTATCAAATTAAAGCAGTAATAACTTGTGAAATATTGAAAAAAAAGTATTCCAAATTTTTTCAAATAACTTTACTAATTGTTATCAACCAACATAAAAGAAAATAATAATAACAATGGACATCAGACAAAGCAAGACAGCTGAGACGGGATCTGTTACTTTATTTGCAGTATTTGTGGCTGGAATAAGAATTGATCCTATTCTAAGTAAATCATATTCTTAACAAGCGATACGCAAAACATATGGCTATTTGTTTAAAAAAATCAAGAGATATTAATTTTTTCTTCATGTACCTGAGTAAGTACACTGGCGCTGAAAGGATTAAGTGAATACATTGGCTATGTAAAAATAGCCAAACAGTTGGCGAAGAAATATTAAATCCATAGAACAAAAGTAGTAAACAGTAGGACAAATCAATTTGTATGTTAAACAGAAACTGCGCAGAAAAGTCCCTCCAACCGAACCGTTCCAGTTAACTTTACAAAACTCGAGGTCTGACGATAAAGCCCAGTTTCTGCTGAATTAATATTATCAAAATATAATCATGAATCCTTCAATTTTATGGAAACCTTTTCTTAAAATTTTTATTAGCATAAAATAAAATATTACAAAAACAACTCATAAAATAATAGACTCCCAATAAACTGGAATAAACCAATTCTAAGAGAGACATCCAAAAGAAAGCTATTTGAATTTACATAGCATTCATATATTGCTTGGTAGACCAATATAATAAAAATGATTGTCAGCGGAAGATACGTTATCATATCGCCCTGGTGAAATACCTCTATTAAAAAATGAAGCGTTGCTTGAAATGGTAACAGTCTTGTTTATTGACCAGATCTGAATAGCCAGGCATTTCCCAACCTTTCTCTTTCACATTCCCTTCCTCTTCCACACTCTTCAGCTTCACAACATACCCCAATTGAGGATGCCATAGTCCCACTGGCTTCGGATAGTTAGAAGTGTAGTTGAGGCTCTTATGCGGAATTCTTATAAAAAGAGAAGACATATTTTTTCTTTCTCGTTTTGTTTGGTGTATAACTGCATAATGTAAATGTATTTGCGTTCTCTCTTATAGTATAAATATTTTATTGTGTATCAAAATTATTAATACTTAATTCGACTACCACAATAAAGGCATGTGCCTAGTTTGGTAGTTGAAAAAAAAGTTAATAAACCAATAAATAAATATGAAAAAAATACATATTAAAATTTAAAAAAAAAAAACATTTTTATTTTAAAAAGTTTCCATATATTTGCTATCGAATGGGCAAGTGTTCGATATATTTTGCTGATTCAGTGTAAAGATTTTATTTTCACGGTATACTCGTAGTTTGGATTTTATATTTCAAATATAAGATTGAACCCAATAAGTAGCGTCGTGTAAAACGTGCTCCGGCAGTCTTGTTCCGTGCTCCATGCAAATTCGGCTTTTTCTTCCATAATACAATTAAGAGTGAAGATTGGGTAAGCTGGGGAAGAAAGGAAGAAAGGGAGTTGTACAAAGTTAGCATTGAACGTGCTTACGTGAAATAAGCGGCAGCCCCTGAAATAAATATAAGCCCGGACCGCCCCCACGCGGCAGTTCCAATTCATATCTAATTAAACTTAGGCAACTGTTAGCTTATCTAAGAACAAAGTTTGTAATCTTGAACGAGGTTGAATAAAAAACACACGTTTGAAGTCACTTTTGTGTGCAAAGTTATCTCGTCTTCTTACAGGACCTATTCTGGAGACGCGTTGAAATTTTAACGAACCTTTTAAATATGCAGTTATATCCGGTGATCATTTTTAACGTTCTCCCGTATAGTTCAAATTGGCTAAAGAATGTTGAATTGGAGGGGTGACTTCTTGAATACATTTAAACACCAATGTATCTAATTGTATAAGATTACGTTTTAATTTGTCCAAATGTTCAAACTAAAATAATTTTTTAATACTTTTAATCAATATTCAAGGACGTAAGGGGAAGCTATCAGTCCACAATGGAGTGCTGACAACAACCCTGATGTATGGCAGTGGAGCATGGAACTAGCAGAGGAAGGATGAAAGTAGACTGAATGCTGTAGAAATGAGATCTTTGAGGCAAATGTGTTGTAAAACCATGTATGATCGAGTGAAAAATGCTGAGATTTGGAAGACTGCAATTAAGAAAGGGACGCTTAGATGGTTTGGGCATGTATAGCGAATGAACGAAGAAAGAAGTATAAGGAGAATATATGACGTGAATGTGAGTGGAAGAAGAAGCCGGGGACGCCCGAGAATGACTTGCCACGATCAACTGAACCAAATACTGGAGTCGGGCCATGTCAGAAGTCGGAATAACAGAAGAAAATGTATTAGACCATGTACGAGGATGAATGCGAATGAAGCAAGAAGTGTATGCCAAGATCGAGTTGTTTGGCGGTCCGTCCTCTCTGCCGACCCCTCTGGGGAAATGGCGTGATAGTTAGTTACCAATAAAGTCTTATAATATACCACACAACTTGGGAAATTAGAAAGCGGGAAAACCGAAAATAATTATTAGGTATATCAAAATTCAAAAGCATTTTTTTCCGACACATTATAATGTAGAATGTTTTCGGTAAATGACCCTGTTTCCGCCCCATGCTTCTTACCAATCAAAGAGTTATTACAAATAGGTAGAGTAGAGTATCTTCGGTCGGGATGAAATGCACTTTCCTATGAAAAGAAATTCCGTCAACCTTTTAAAACAACTTGGAGTCCTTGTTGCAATACACAACACACAACACAAGGCATTTGGATGTGTCATTTTCAACAGCGGTCGTTGGTTATAGGTGGACTAAAGTGGTGGAATAGAGATGGATGTTCACAACATCTAACAAAGTGGAACCACTTTTTTCGCAACGTATCCCATCTAATCACATACATCTATGTTACCAATTTCTTTTCCTTGTGTCAGTTCCCATTACCGATGTGAGTTTAAGAATGTCTCTTTTCCGAAGGCTATCAAAAATTGTATTTAATCTTGCGGTAAAAACGACCTATTTCAGCATTATTTTATACAAGCAATTTTTATCATGACGATCTTATAGTTATGATTCTAAATACATTACCTAATAATTTAGCCTTTATTTAATATGATAAAAACTACCGAGTGAGATGTTCAGAAAATGACATCAGATCATAAATAATTGGGGATATGGAAAGTTAACATAGAAATTCACACGAAAACCAGTTATTTTTATTTGTGTGTAATACTGAACGTGCTCCTCGCATAGTTAACATTCTAGATTGTTTTAAGAATGTTGTTTAAATTCATAATAATTGGACAGAGACTGAGACACGAGCGCGGGAGTTGCTAACATTTTAAAATTAAATCTGTAGTTTATATGGCGGACACGTCGCCATTTTAAATTACGGGGGTGTGAAGAGTGTTTCCCCCCGGGAGGCCCGGGGAGTGATGTGGAAAATATGGATATTGTAGCTGTTTACCCGGGCGAAGCCGGAGATCAAAAAACTTTTAGGTAATAAATAATTTATACCACCTACACGTTTTAAAAAACAAAGAAAGGGTGCAAGATGGTTAGATATTTTTAATAAAATTAACTTGATAATTTCACAACATAATTAGTTTTTCTAATCAAATCTAGATAAGCAATAAATTATTTTACCAAACTAGTATTTTTATTCTATATTTAAAATGGCTATCGATATAGCGTAAGATATATTCACATCTACCGTCACCGTGCAGTGGAGACGCGTACAGCGGCAGGCACCTAATCTAAGTAACTATAATAAGTTTTATTAATGTTAAACGAACGCTTTGCCAAACAGACGTGTTGTCATTTTGTACTCCTCGAAGTGCCAAAGCTGCTAGATGCAATGATAGATACATAAAGCATTCGGTCTCTGTTGTTGGCTACGAATCCGGAGGTCGCGGGTTCAATCCCGGCGGGCGTAAACATTTTTTTTATTAAATTTTGTTATTTCGTAATTTATTCATTTAAAATAATATGCAGTATAATTGCAGCACGTTCCAGATTAGTGGATACTGTCAGCCCTGGAGAAAAACCACCATTGCTTAAATTTTCTTTAGTCGTGTTTGGTGACCAGATATGAATAGCCAGTTACTTTCCCACCTTCCTCTTCCCTATCTCCTTCCCCTCCTCAATACCTTCAGCCTCACATCATTGGAGAAGCCATAATCGTACTGGCTCCAGATGGTTGGGAGAAAATATGACTCTAGTCTGGTATCACATAAAAAAATAATAAAGAAATAAAAATAAATAAAAAAAATTGAAAAATGTGCTACATATCCCCATAATAATAATAATAATAATACTTGGATGATTTGTATAGCGCCGTTTTTGTGAAAAATCACCTCAAGGGTGCTGTACAAACACTACTTGCTAGGGTTTATCTTATTATGTAAATATACAGAAAACATACTTACCTGGGTAGGGCACTTCAGATTAAAACGTTAAATTACAATGTTTTGGGATGAGATGATATAGTTTTGCACGCATAGAACACATACGTAAACAGCCCGCGAAAATTCAAAATTCACATTTCCTTTTGAACAAACCTCAAACGGAATAAATCCATGGTCAAAAAAAAAAAAACACAATTTAAAAACCAAAACTATCATCTGTACCTAGATTGAATGACAGGGGTACATTACAACACACAATGCAAACGCTGAGGTATTTAATTACCCAGAAACGTAAAGGTAAGCTTTAATTGCGTATCTCTGGAGACGTTACTAATGCATGTTAAATCGACTTTACTACCAATGAATATAACCCATCTACCTTTAATGACCTCGATGGAATACATATTGTAACCTCTTCTGCTATTGTTCGACTTTATCTCAGTATTCGTGGGTGAAACTGATGGATGAAGTGCGGGAAGATTTGGATATAAAACATGATACTGGAAATAAAACCCTATTCACATTTAAACATAGTATTTATTGGCTCTAAAAAACCCCGACAACATTATAGAGAAAAGATAAAGGTTGTAACGTAAATACTGACCCCGCTTGAAAAGGCATCACTTCTGTTGTCTACGGATGAGATTTGGGAGAATGTCTATGGGAGACATCCGACGGAGAGACCTAAGACAAGATGGCGTCAGACATAACCTGACACGGCCGGTGGAGCTCGACGTGATTGAAGGGAGTGATTATGTGTTAGTTTTTTCTTTTCTGTTTGGCGCCGAGGTGCATCTACCCAATCTACCCGAAGTGGGTATGTTTTTAGTTTACTGATGGCCAAATTGTAAGGTTATCAACCCCAACCGCGCGTGCCTGGGCGTTGGAGAAAATCCCTGCTGAGGATGAATGGACACGAGAGTCGGTAGCCATATCGACGACCAAACAGGACCTAAGGTAGCATCCTCACATATTATTGACTGAACCCCACGGGAGATGCTGTAGCGGATGGCGCTTTCGAAGTATCGTCCTAGACTTCGCTGAAGATGATCGTGGGAATCGGTGAACATCAGGACCTGAGCGGCCTTGCCTGATGCTGAGGAGAAAGATCTGTCCACAAGAGCCATCATTTATCATTTAAACCGTTTAATTTTGAATTAATACTCCTCTCTACCTTTATCTTTTCTCTAGAATGTTGTCGGGGTTTTTTAGAGTCAATAAATACTATGTTTAAATGTGAATAGGGTTTTATTTCCAGTATCATGTTTTATATCCAAATCTTCCCGCACTTCATCCATCAGTTTCACCCACGAATACTGAGATAAAGTCGAACAATAGCAGGAGAGGTTACAATATGTATTCCATCGAGGTTTAATAAGCTTCAATAAGTTATTCCAATAAAAACTAAATAGTTTTGTTAAGGTGAAATAAATATAAAGTTTCAGGTAGTGGTGTTTAAGATGAAGTAATAAAATAATACTACAAACAGAAAGAACGCAACAGATATGGACAAATGACTTTAAAAGAAATAGAGAGCGAAAAAGGCGTGATTTAAAGAACACTGGAGGGAAAAAAGGAGCCTCATACAATGGAGAGCAAATAATAATAATAATGTTTTATTATCTTCTTTTATAACAAAATAACAAATAATGATATTCTCACTGGGATTTCCCGTGCTGAGGATTTCATTTACGAATATGGAAGTCAGTTAGTGAAAAACTTATTGGCTTTTCCCAACACATTGGCGAAAACATTGATTTAGCAAGAAAGCAACCTTCCTGAATGCATTTATCTCTTGTTTATATTTCTCGCAGCGTCGGGACCTGCCAGAAGATACAAGGAAAATAAAAGAAATTTGCTGGCAAGCGGCTGGGCCAAGACTTCTCAATAAGTCAAAACAAAAAGTCCAAATTAAATACAACTCGGGCCGGGCTACCCGCGGGCAATTGGAGATGTAAAGATCAAACTCGGATTAAATCGGAAAAATGAATTGAAAATGCCAAAAAGTCTGAAATACTGCTCTCCCTTAAATTCTATTTTTTAAATTTAGGAGTTAAGAATAAATTTGAGGGTTTAACTTAATTCATAGAACCCAGAGAGTGTCTTCTATGTGTTCATTTCCAAAATTTGAATTAATTTTTAAAAATAAAAAACAAAACAAAAAAGGCAAACATTCCCTAACAATTTTTTGAATTTGTCCTAATAGCATTATTACAAGAGGAAAATATATCTTGCGCAATGATGGAGGACTTAGCTACCAGATGATTGAACTCACGATACCTTGGTAGGAACCCGAGGGTTTGTTCAGTAGACTATTAACAGATTGCATTAAATAAACAGTTATAAATACATAGGAATGGATGGATAAACAATTGATAAAAGTCGTAATAGTAACCACAAAGCTGAACAAACATAATACTAGTAAATGCATTGTTTAGTATTTATAGCAAGATTAAGCAAATTTTATAAAATTAATTTGTGTTGTTTCACAATTAACTCATTCAAAATAATACATAGTATATTTGCCCATGTTCCAGAGTGGAAGATACTCTCAGTATCGCCCTGGTAAAAGACCACCATTCAGTATTGAAACGTTGCTTGAAATGGTTTTAGCCATGTTTGGTAACCATATCTAAATACCCAGGTATTTATCCACATTCGTCTTCCCCTCCCCACTACATTCAGCCTCATAACATTCCCTAATTGTGAATGCCATAGTCTCACTGGCTCCAGGCGGTTGGGAGCAGTTGGGACTATTGTGCGATATTTACGTAAAAAAAGACGAAAAAAATACATTTACAATATTAGTATTCTTCGGAACAATCGTTTTATTTTATGTGGCTGCACTCTTATAGTAAGTATCAAACTCAGTAAACGCAGCCAAAAATAAACGATTTGCCAAATACAATTTATTGTAACTTTCTATGATTAAATGTTAAAGTTATAAAAAACATCAAGTGCACAATTAATTATTCTTTTCTTACGAAATTCTAAGTAAACAACGGGCTGTATTAACTTTCAGTAGAGAGATTCAAGTCTCGTTAAAACATTAATGCATTAAACGGCAAAAATATATAAAAGTGTTAAAAACGATAGTGTCTTCATTTAACTAGTAACAATCACCCATCTGTGTCAAGATTATAGCAATGCTATACAATCCATCCATCCATAAATTCCAAGAATGACAACCTTGGGGCATTATGAATAAAAAATAGAGGTATGAAAAATAAATATCAGAAAACATTCGGAAGGATTTTGTTTCCAACAAATGTACAATTTAATTTAATAATAATATAAATAAAACATTTGAGCGTCGTTAAACCATTACCATCCCTTATTGGGCTTATTGGGCAACGCAAAATTGAATTTCCAGCGTAGGGTGATATGCAGAATATATTTCCAATAATAATTGATTGACACGTGGTAATGTCAGGCTACGTACATAGCTTCTCGCGATATCCTGTTCGGGCGTACACGTGTATCGCTTAATGGGGGATAATTACATTCACACCGACACATGCAAAGCTCCTCCCAACCCTTGTTAATTAGATATAAGTACAAAGGTAGACCCCAACTTCCAGTTAGTTTAATTAGCAGTTGGACAAGAGAAGTTAAATTCGTGCGCTGGCGCTGTGTTGAATTCTATGGGAGCTCAATCGTACGAGTGGGTACTTTAAACTTCTGCTCTCTCATTTACAAAAATGTGTTTTCTGAAGCGGCAAAAACTCTCGAATGATGGACTCTGGCGTCATGAAATTTAAACGCCATATTAGGGATTTAACTAATCTTTTTTAGCAAACAATTCAATTTCCATCGGGAGTACCAATTATCCGCAGTCAGCGGGACAATGGAAACCCAAATCGGAGTATATTGCGAGGCTTGGAAGAGCGGGAATAACAGGAAACGGGGAAGCTTGATAATTAATTGTCTTGCTATTCAGATTTGGTCACAAAGCATGGTTGTAGCCAGTTTAAATGGTGTTCTTTAGCCAAAGCAACTTTGAAGTATCTACAACTGTATGAAGATTTGAAATATTTTATTAAATATCATACACTCTATATTTTTAAATTGTTTAAAACAAAATTTTAAGCAGTTCGACGAAGCCGGTTACTAAATCTAGCATTTAACACTCCATATTAAGGCGGATCCCTTGTGGGCCAATAAAGAACCAACATAAACCGTGTACACCAAAAATGCGGGTAATGTTGCGCGACGTCTCGCTGCATGGACTCGCACACGCGTCTGCAGATGTCAATCTATCTATAGCCATTAAACTGTCGATATTGCAGATATATGTTTTACCGTCCCGCATTTAGCATAATTAATATAATACCATTATAATATTAATTTACTTCACCGGAATGTTACTTATTTATTTATTCTGAAATTTAAAAAACAAAAACATTAGCCACTCACCTCACTAGGACAGTCTCGTGTCGATATAAGCGGCAACACAATTTTTGTGAAACGATATATTATAATGTTTCTTTTTTATAAATAACACCTAAGTTATTCAGACTATAAACAACTTTAAAATCTACAGTAAATCTTGAAGTTGGGCCGTACGTTTATAGATTACAACAATAATAATTTCACTGTAACCCAAATAACTACCATAAAGTGTCTGTGTTCCAATTAGCCACAATCGTAGGGTGACTATATATTCGTTAACAAGAAGAAGTGAGTAAATAATAATGGGTAAATAATAATAAGTAAATAATAATGAGTAAATAATAATCAATAAACAGTAATAAGTAAATAATAATACATTAATAAAAATAAGTAAATATTAAGAAGTAAATTATAATAAATATATCGAAGGAAGCAATCACTTTGTGGCTTGACATTATAATTTAAATAAAAATAAATAAATAATAAAAATGAAATAATAATAAGTAAATAATAATCAGTAAATAGCAATAAGCATATAGTAATAAATGTATAATATTACGTAAACATTAATAAGTAAATAGTAATAAGTACATAATAATAAAAATATGTAAATAATAATAAGTAAAAAAAATTAACTAAATAGTAACAAGTAAATAATAATAGATAGGTAAACAAAATAATAAGTAAATAGTAATAAGTAAGTAATAATAAGTAAATAGTAATAAGTACGTAACAATAAGTAAATAATAATGATAATATCGAGCATACATAAGGTTTCAACACTGATTACAACATAAGGTTTAACATGGATAAAGCAAAATCACCACTCTCAGCTAACATAGACTATTTGACAATTTTTTTTTAATAAATTTAGCGTATCTATAGTTTTAATGTTGTCACTAAGCCTATTATATAATAAAGGAGCTTTACAAGAAAAACTCCTTTGTCCAAATGATGTTGTGTTATTTTCCGGCTGATGCATTAGAGAAGAACCCATTCTAGTATTATATCAATGATAAAAAATTACAGAGAGCCTGTATTATGTATAATTACTTACCGTCATAATTTTCCTTTCACTGTATAATAAGTGTGATAAATATAAAAATGCATTGTTAAGGAACGGTCCACAGAGGGTTGACTTATAGAGGAAATGCAAAAAGTTATATATTTAGTTTTTTGCGTGTTAAGTTAAGTCTCTAATCCTGACTCACACTTAGCATAAGTTTCATCCCAAGTATCACCAGCAAACACCAAAATAGTATCATCTGCAAATAAAATTGGACCTAGAACACTGTATATAAGTTAATATTTACAAACTTCAATAAGTTATAAAAAATAAATTGAATATTTCTTTCCAGACTTGTACAATAAGTCAATAGATGTCTCATATAAATAAAAATCGGGTAGGTATATCCGAGACTGTTCTGATTGCAATTAAGTTCTGGATGAAACTTTGCAATCATCATAAGGACAGCAGCCAATAATATGGGATTTATAAAAAATGGAGGATAATATTAATAAATCTTGAACATGAAGTATGATATCGGTGTAAATGGCGTAAATTGTACTGGTCTCATTAGCTAAGTTGGTTAAGCGGTTACCCCGGATAGGTAGAGGTCCTGGGTTCGAGTCCCAGATGCGACTGAAATCTTTTTAATTTCTGTTGTTTTTTCGGTTTCGTGGTTGATTTGGGATGTGTTAATATTATCTTCTTCAATGATTAAAATAAATTACTGTTTATCATGAGGAAAGCTTAGCTTTCGAAATATATCGATATTTATATATTTAAAAAACAAAGTTATCTTATTAATTTATCAATAATGACGCCACAAAGTGACAACAAATCTCTTGAAGAAATTATGATTATTGATTTTGAGGTAATAAGCCGTCTTGCGTTTCCTATCCCTTTACCTAACGTATCTGACAGTCTTGCAGTGTACATCACCAGGACATATGAATGAACGTTTGAAAAATATTGCAATGTATTATATTTCAAATGATATGATTATGATATTTCAAAGCTCTTATGGGTACGGAAAATATCCCAGCGAGCTTAAAATAGTTCCGGTAAGTTCGAAAATGATGTAAAATGTTTATAACACCAGTGCTCACCATTTAATCGTTTAGATTTTTAGCTGTAAATTTGAGAATGAAATTCTTTAATATTTTCTTCATTAATATAACGATTACATAATAATTAATGAAGGACACTGAAAGGCCAAATGTAATAAAAAATTATATTACATATCCATGAAGGTAAGTAAATTAATGAACTCCATATAATAATGCTCTACGCATCTCCTGTTAGTTCAATACCGAAAGCAACGGAAAATACTCGGTGATATATCGGTGCTGGTACTGTTGTGTTATAATGTTACCATTTATTCATAACTTTATTTATTTATATTTATGCATTGCACAGTACTGTTTTATGTAAAACGTTTTTGAGAGTATAATAAAGGTGCTTTGTATGGTGTTTTATGATGTGTGGTGTGAGGTAGGGTTGAGAAGGTGATACTTTGTATTGTGTTTTATAATGTGGGGTGTAAGGTAGGTTAGAGAAGGTGATACTTTGTATGGTATTTTATAATGTGGGGTGTAAGGTAGGTTAGAGAAGGTGATAGTTTGTATGGTATTTTATAATGTGGGGTGTAAGGTAGGTTAGAGAAGGTGATTCTTTGTATGGTGTTTTATAATGTGGGGTGTAAGGTAGGTTTGAGAAGGTGATACTTTAAATGGAATGTGATGTGTCATGAACACCTCACTAAGGGAACCTGTGCTGAAGTCTTCACGTAAATGTGTTAAATGTGTTATAAGTATTGATGGGTATTTGTTAGTTTTGTTTTAATATTTATACCCACGATTTACTAGCTGTTACATTGGCTTTTAATCCCACAGTAATATTCCACTAAATGCCATAAATAGGGACGCCTAAAGCAATATTAACCTTCTTCGTGAAAATGGGCAGAGAATTAAAGAGCTTTACTACCAATTGCGGTAACTGGGGATAGAAAAACTACCCTCGACGCGTAGTTAAGATTACAGCATAAGACTTGCGACACCTACCAGTGGACTTAATGTATCGTTAAGTTTTAACACACTGAAGAACTTCATTCATTCTAAAGCTCAAATAAAAGAGGGGTCTTTTTAATCGGATTTAACGCGGATCTCAAAGATGGACCCGACCTCGGCCGTCAAAGACAGAACATAAGCATATGAGCAGGTACGCTAGCGAGGAGGTTCCACAGATGCACCAGCCCTGTTAAGAGGATACTATTCAATGCACACTGTACCAACCTTTACATGGCAGATCAGTGGATCCACTATACCCAAGCATAACAGAATGCCATAAGAATCCAATACAATAAGGCCTATAGACAATTGTTTCGGTTACCGAGGTCTTACAGTGCCAGCGAAATGTTCACATCAGGCAGAGTAAACTGATTTTATACTAAAATGAACCCCTTCTGTTCATGTTGTGTGCATAATACGAATTCATTTCCTTACTTTTTTATGTTTTATATTTTATGATGTAGTATAATGTCTATATGGACTACATTACATTATATAAACCCTGCATGGATCCCCAAACAAAAACATTATTATTATTTAATCATCAATTCTTTTGAAAAACTTACCCAGGCCACGAAGAGCCTGTATTTGAATTCTAAGTACTAATAATGAACGAAAAGTGTTGCTTGTTAAATTAAGGAAGGGAAATGATCCTGCGACGCCTGCACCATCGGTATTTTACAAACCGTATTTGTGCATAAGATACATACAGTCCTTACAAATCTTTAGAACAGGCGACACCGTGTTGGCGCCGCGGGGTCTAAAAGTTTCTCTGTTTCTCACAACAAGTGTTGATGAATGTCATTTGGTTATATTGAAAATCATAACAAAGTTTCGCGGTTGAAAGTTAGTCAGAAGACCAAGTTTTGAAAGGATTTAAAATATATTGAAGAGTATGGAAATAGTTCAGAATTCATTATTGATGAGTTTACTTAAAGGTAGTTCGGGGCTACTTTGGACTAACTGGTTGGTTAGTATTGAGTTTGCCTGCACTTCGTTGGAAACTTAGCAACCTTTATACACAATGAACTCTGTATGTATTTATTTCCAAGCAGCAAACATTTTGTAGTGTACTATGGTAAATTAAATTTTAAAATTTTTATTTCGTTGTGATCATTTTTACTTGGCGATTTAAACAACGACAAGATTTGGCTTGCACCGACCCTCCATCAGCGCTCTATATTAATTGTATCGCCTAAAGTTGGAAAGCTCTTCAAAATTTCTTCTCAAAGCCAACATCAAACCCCAAAACTCCATTTATTGTGCCTTTCAAAATATTGAAATGATATTCCATCCGAAGACTTTACACACGAAAATCACTAAATTTGAATGATAAACTGTGTTGAACATCCCTAACTAATAGTGGGTACAAGCAAAACTTTGTAAATGATAATTATCTAGTATAGTTCAAGAAACAAATATTAAAGTTCAATGATATGTAAATGGTATTCCAAATTTTGCAGTTCAGTACGTAAAATCAGTTTCCATTTCTTAATACCACCTTTTCATATATCTTGTTTATAAACGTTTCAAAATTCATCGTTTTTGCCTAAACATTTATTTGAAACTCGAAAAAATAAGCAGGTTAGTTACTAAGTAAATGTACATAACTAGGGTATATTTTTTTCTTTTGAAATGATGATTTCTCCCTCAACTCCTTTCGCTTATAATACAACCCTTTTCGTCGAGAATAGCTAGCAAAGAAAGGCAGCCAGTCCACACCCTTACCTTTCGGTTTTCCAAAGTTAAGGGATCAAATATTTAACATTCCTTGTGTATAAGGGAGGGCCCTTGTGCCCTTAAAATACGACAAGGGGCAGCTTACCCTTTTAACCTAAAAACTACAGAAGGCTAAAGTGAGAGTTTAATAGAATCACCTCTCCTCTCCTATCTTTTCAACTACATTCCTGCTGTGTTAAAAACTGTTTCCCTGGATTTTCTTTTGGGCGGACCCTAATGAAATTCTATTTCTTTTAAAAAGAATTTCTTGACTTCTCATTTGCTTTAATATAAATAAACACTTGCCTAAATTCATCCTATTATGTACAAGTATACTGTGTAGTGTATAAGCAGGATTTGATTATCATTACAATATTTGTAAATTGTTTATTTGGTTGTTGCACTCGCATTATGGATGCAGTTGTATAGAGAGATGTTGCAATTATTCTTTATTTTCTTTTCGACCTGAGATGATTGCCTAGAGTAAGATTTTGAATACAGAATAAATTGACAAAGCGGCCTGAATATTTAGGACATTGTCAACTTATTTTTACTCTATATTTTACCCGTATTCAACTAAACGCAACTGCTTTCTGCTAAAAATATTGTTTACAGTCAGTAATTAATGTAAATATTAGAAAAGTTACCATTCTGCCAAGAAAATAGAAAAAGATAACAAGTCATGCAAACAACCTCTCTTACAATAATATTGGAAAAGTTACCCTTCTGTAAAATAGTGTAAGAGAATTAAAAAAAAAAAAAAACTAATATAATGATCGTCAGCGGTATACGGATGTTGGGCAGGCAGTTGCTGCTTATCCTGACTTCCTTATAGTGTTGTGTATTTTTATCTTGTTAAATGAATTTCTGATTACAAAAAAACACTTGATTACTTATAGAAAAAATAACAGTTTTTTTATAACAGGATTTTGAAAGTTAGCAAGCCAAGCTCCTTTCAATTGGATAGTAATAATCTGTTTGTCTGACCTTTAGAGGTTCTCATTTATCACTCGTGTACTGTCTTGTCGACAGTGCCATCTATTTATTTATTTATTTTTATTTACGCCCATTACAGGCTTTCACATGGACATTTACAAATAAAAATGAAAAGGTATATATTATAATAGGTAACATAAGTGGAAGATACTCTCAGTATCGCCCTGGTGAAAGACCACCATTCAGAATTGAAACGTTCCTTGAAATGGTTTTTAGCCGTGTTTGGTGACCAGATCTGAATAGACAGATATCTCCCCAACGTCCTCTTCCCCTTCTCCTTCCCCTTCCCAATACCTTCAGCCTCACAACATTCTCAAATTGGGGATGCCATAGTCTCACTGGCTCCAGATAGTTGGGAGGAGTTGGAACTCTTGTGCGGTATTCATATAAAACAAAAAAAAATATGAAAAGAAAGAACATATTTTGACAGTTTTATCCAGAGTTAATAGTTTCAAATAACCTAGCTCTACTCCATGAAAAAAAACCGTACTAATGCATGCTTATAATGTAATATCGATCTACCAAATATATCAACAACATCGATGTATTTGCTCCCCAGATGTTGAATTCGTTGCATAGGAGTATAATATCGCGACGCTGAAGTTGAATTGTCACAATAAAATGGTAGATACTGCTTTGTAACTGTCCTACCGGGTACATGCAAAGCAATCAAATATAGCAGTTCAGGGGTATAAAATATTGAATTAACAATCATGTTAAATAGCAAATAATTCTTCGCTCAGATAATACGTTGGATTCTTTCAATCATGTGCGAATTAACTTCATAATTCGGAGACCAAATTGTGAAATTGTATTCGATATGACTCCTCACTAGTGACATATACAATGTTTTTATAGAATAGATATTATTGAAGTCACTCGATTTGGTTTATATATGCATAATAAAATTATGTTTCTTATCAACCCATATACCCAAGTCATTAATTTCAGAGACAGAAACTAACGAAACTTTATTAATGGAAAAATCAAAAATTATTTGGATTAGTCGAACAGATATCAATGATGCTAGGTTAACAGAACACCTTCCATTGAATTACCGGTAAAAAAAAACGTATCGTCGATATTCATACACTTGTTAAATTCCGTTAGGGAATTTATCAAACGGGTTATTAATTATTATTTTTATAAACAATAATTATTAATCTAAAACACTCATCCAAATTGAAAAAACCTTCCGAGCAAAGATAAATGTCGTCGGCAGGACTCGAACCCGCACCCTTCTAATGTCCGGTCAGATGCTCTACCGTTGAGCTACGTCGGCTTATCGCAAACCCGCCAAGTTAATCAATATATACTAGTGTTCCATTCAATAATTACTGTTTTTATTATATTTTCACCTGTAAACAACCAACTTTATTAGTATGAGAGAGGCTATAGGCTAGATTAATAATTATTGTTTATAAAAATAATAATTGTTACCCTTTGCGCTATGCACAAAAATCTTGTCTTAAGTTTTTAAGAACTTTAGTTTATCAATTAATAAACGGGTTATTGTTAAATTTATAATAGATACTGAAAAACACCATCTCCCATAGTAATAAGACGCCTAACTAAGAATGTATACAAAAAAAGAGTATTTATTTGCAAGTTTGGGGTCCAGCTGGAAAACATCGGACTAAGATCACGTGCGAGTGGGTGGTTTATGATGATTACAGCCGAGAGAAAACTCATTTAATACGGATCCAAGAAACAAATATATCCACAGGCCTCGGAGGAATGGTGCCATGGAAAGGGGTTTGTAAAAATAACAAGAATAAAGGGAAATAATTAAACGAAGCTGTGAAAACGTTTAGCAATGGAAGGGTGTGTGAAAAAAAAAACAATCAACGCAGTCTACTAAGAAACATATTACAGAAAACAACAATGCAATATCATGACAATAAGAAAATCATTAGATTATCGTGCACATTATACATGCAAATTATATATTAGAGTTTATGCCGAAAACGCGGTGATTTTTTACAAAACAGGGCTATACAAATTATCACTATTATTAATATAAAGTAATAAAGTTGGATGAAAACTGTAAATAAAAAAAAGTATTTTTCATGTACAAGACCTACCCGACAGACTTTAACCGGTGTGTTATACCTTATGGTGTTATTAGAAATGTTATAAGATGCTTTATTTTGATTTAATTTTTTTTCTTCTCTTTCTATGTGTTATATTGTACTTTGTGTTCTATTTTCCTTATTTATTTTTATTATTTAGCATCTCTACCAAGTGACAACTTAACCAAAAACGATGCATCTTGTGAAAATTTTAACTGGATTCTTAAACACTTAAGCACTTCCCAGTGTTAATTATATAAGTATGATAATCTTAACAATCTCTAAATGTTCATATCAATAAATAAATAAATAAAAAACCTGGGCTTTTTGGGATATTTGGATTAAAAATTGTATGTAGCATTTTGGTCTAAAGTGACATTTTTTTACATAAGAACATTAAAAAAACAGTAAGTACGCAATTTAATTAATTCTTTATTCTTAAAACTTTTCAATTTCCGGCGTTTTTAAGAATTTTATTATTTATTTATTTATTTCACACATTATTAAACAATAAACACTAGAAAGCTTTGACTGCCCAACAGGGAACAAAACCCCGTTTTAGGGCAGTAAAATTGACAAGTTTAGCTTATGTTAAGTGCCATTATACAAAATAGAATGAAAAAAAAAATAGTATTGCCACAGTATGGTAATAAGATACATTTAGAAAAAAGTTTAATTTTCAAGTATATAGAGATATAAAAAATAGTACAAAAAAAACACATTAAAAAACATAGTAATAAGGCCAAAGCACCACTAATGTACATATTTGTAATTTTGAAAAAAATTAAGAATTAACTGTCAGTCAGCATATGTTCGCTTTTGACTCTTCCTAAACCAAGAAGCCAATCGTAGACCAATTTGCGAAGAACAATCGCACTTTTCGATTTCCATGTATCCATGTAAACGCGCTCTCACAGACACTAGCCAACCTTCCTCTTCTACTTTCTCTCCCCGACTTATATAGCCTCACATTAAGTATGGGGATTCCATAGTTCCACTGTCCCAAGGCAGACGAGAATTTAGTGCGGTATCGCTGAGTTTAAAATTTCCACTTTTAAGTTAAAACGAAACGGAATACGCGCTAATTCAAATATTTTAAAAGAAAAAAAACGCTTTTAGCACTTGATGCTTTTGAATATTGATATGAATTTTTTGTTAGCGGAAGTACATACGGAATATGAATTGAAATAAATTATTCAAAGTTTAAGTCTTAAATCCTTCAAGAAACTTTAAAATTACTGAATACGTATATATTTTTTTTACTTTAACTCTGCACACGAGACCCAAAGGAAAATAATTTCCCTTCAGGGCCTGTGTCATCTTTGGGGATGCTGTATAGAGGGTCCAAAGTATCTTAGTTTCATAATAATATACTGTATTTTTATAAGATTCTTGAAGATTTTGAGCTTTAAATCGACAATAAAAATTTATTCCATTCCATATCGCATACCCGCCAACAACCAATTCATTTCAATATTTATAAGGTGTTTTTTTTATAAAATATTTAAAATAGCGCGTATTCCGTTTCGTTTTAACTTAAAAGTGGAAATTTTAAACTAAGCGTTACCGCACTAAATTCTCGTCTGCCTTGGGGCAGTGGAACTATGGCATCCCCATACTTAATGTGAGGCGATAGAAGTCGGGGAGAGGAAGTAGAGGAAGTAGAGGAAGTAGAGGAAGTAGAGGAGGAAGGTTGGCTAGTGTCTGTGAGAGCGCGTTTTACATTTCGTTTAGACTTAAGCAAAAATTTTTATTCCAGAAAGAAAATAAAGTACCTGCAATGTTACTAAGTAAAAACTATTTTGAGACTTGTTCAACGTCTTAATCGGATATTCTCGTTGGTTTTCTTTTCTTCGGATAATCAGATAATCTAAGCTTTCTGCCAGGAACTCCGCCACGTGGTCTCGACTCCATAGTTAGTTCCTCCCACGAGTTTAATTCTCTTCTTATCCTTATCTCAAATGAATACAATTTGCTCCTCCTAACTTTTAAGACGTTTCCATTACTTCCTTTTTTATATTTTAATTCTGTGATGCTTTTAACAACGGCCCAAAATACGAACGGATAAAAATGTTTACATTTTAGCTATATGATTTCATCCAACACAAAACGCCAAAATACGAATACATACTCATTTACATAATATTGTTTATACCAATCTCTGGTTAAGGCTATCACTTTTAATTTTAGAAACGAAACGATTCAACCGTTCACTAATGTAATTTATTAAAAAATCCACTTTCTGTAAGGAAAAAATATAGACTTGGAAAATTTCACTATAAAGGGATTAAACCAACCTTTCTTGAATGTACAAAAAGGTTTTTTTTTTACATGAGTACAAGAGTCTCAACTGCTCCCAACCGTTCGGAGCCAGTGAGACTATGGCATCCCCAATTGGGGAATGTTGTGATGCTGAAGGTATTGGGGAGGGGAAAGAGAAGAGGAAGAGGAAGGTGGGGGAAATACCTGGCTATTCAGATCTGGTCACCAAACACGGCTAAAAGCCATTTCAAGCAAAGTTTCAATTCTGAATGGTGGTCTTTCACCAGGGCGATACTGAGATTATCTTCCACTCTCGAACGTTAGCAAATATTCTATAGATTATTTTTAATTTAATTAATTGTGAAACAGCACAAATAAATTAAATAAAATTTACTTGCGCTCGCCGGGATTTGAACCCGCGACCTTCGGATTCGTAGTTGAGAGCCTTACCCCTCGACCATGGAGGCCGTTTGTTCATTATTAAACGTAAAAATAATAGCATAGCAAACATCATAAACACAAAATTATTAAAATATTCGGTAATAATTTTTATAAAAAATCTTGAAAAACATTTTTACACATCAGCTAAATAACTTTTGTCCCACGAAAAAACAGAATTAAAACCATTGTAATTATTTTTTATAAAAGGGAAGGATGGTAGGTTTTGAAACCGTTTATTGCAAAAGCTTTCAACTTTTCTTTTTTTCAAGCAGTAAATAGTGGATTCATAAAAGGTCTTGGTTTCTTTTTGTTTTACCAGATTCTTTCATTCATTCGTGTATCTTTGGAATACGAGTACATCCTACAATAAGCTTTAACTTCTTGTTACCTTAATGAAGCATTTCTACATTCGCAGTATTAAATATCTATAAGCTTTTTCCTACGATGCTAGAAAACACCGAGGGCTCCGATGCTGTACACCAAGTGTACATTTAGAGTTTGATGATTTAATAATGAATAGCTTACACAAAAATTAAACATTGTGCATATGACTTATTGAGCATTTAAAAATCCTATCCAGTGTAAAACATAATTGCATATACCTAGTAGAATTCCATTCCATCAGGCCATTTTTTCTTTTGATCCTCCATAGCTTATTTAGTTGCGATTTTCTCCTCCTTGTTATTCAATGCCCGTATCCAATGAAAAACCATCCATATAATGGTCATGTAATATTATCTTACTCTGATGTTATTTGTACCCACTTTATATTTGATTATTTACACACTTAGCTTATAAATTGCTATAGAATAATATCTAAAATGTTCAATTAAATGAGTCTGCTACTCGTGAATATTTTTAATTTGTAGTTTTAATTTGTATGAATGTAAAACATATGTTATTTTGTAATTAAATTAGGTTAGGTTATTTTGTGTATATTTTCTTGCTCATGAATATTTTATGTCATACTTTTAATTTGCATATATACTATAATAACATATATACCAGGTAGTATATCTGTTATTTTACAATTATATTAGGTTAGGTTAGTTAGTGTAAAGCGCACTTGAGGCGAACCTTCACAAAACTGTGTTATAGAAATTAACTCTATTACTATTATCAAGTGGTAAAAAATAGGAAAAACATTGGTCGCGCATGAAACGTATGATCCGTCCATTACTGCCAGCAGACCGCCGGTGAGCGAAACCCTGACTGCTCTCGCTCGCTACCGCACCACTCGGCAAGTTAGCAACGCACGCACACATACCTACATAATATATATTGACTATTTTTTTTCCGATTTTTCGAGAAAACATTTTTTTTTTTGCGTTTGATAAATACCTAAATATTGAAGTAAGTTTGTTTAATACATTAATGTATTGCGGAAGAACACTTAAAACATGAAGTCTGTGTTTAGTATGTTTACAGAGATATTGAAATAATTAGAGACGATATCAATTCATTATATAGACAGCACCGGCAAGGAAAGGAAAGGAAACAAATACCAAAAATTTTGCTACCTGCTTCACATGTATTTTCTTAAAATTCTGTTATTGTATGATGGAAAGGTCGGGAAGGATTATCATTGAATTTAGAGTCCAGAAGAGAAGTTTGATTTTTAAAATCGGCATTTTTGTTTGACCATTTTCTCTACTTACTGTACCTTTATATGAGAATATATATCCCTATATCCATCTTTGTTTTCAACAGGAGTGTTTTATTTCAATACCTTTGAACTTTGGAACCATATGTAATCCACCTATGTCGAAAGAGGCAAACTTATACGTTCCTAGTAAGTATACTCGTGGGAGATCCCATGCACTATTTTATACTCCGAAGGCGAGAACTTCTATTTACCAGAACACGCCAATCAGCAGAGCGACTCAACTGCTCAACGATGCTGTATCGTCAGTTGTCATTTTAAATAACAATTACGGGCAATTTTGCGAATATCTCTTAACCCATGTTATAAAATTGCCCCCATGACTTTTTTCATCCTTTCCCTACCAACTTTTCATTTCTTGCATGTTTGATACACATTACAATCTTACAGCATCCGAACTCGAGTTATTTTCTAGCACCATAAGGAAAGGGTTAAAAGAGACTAAACGAGATCAAATTTTTTTACTGATTTAAATTATAACCTATACACATTACGGTATTATCCTAATGAGTGGACACTTTTAACTTTTAAAGTGAATGCTTGCTGTCACCTCTATTTTGACTTTTGGTGATTAACACAGCACACGTATATGTAATTCGAGAGTGAGGATTAAATTAGGTGGTAAGTTGGTTCTGTTGTAATGACGCATAAGGAATATGTAGAACGGAATGGAGTATGTTATGGGACTGCTAAATGACTTCAAAACAAAGGCATTTCATCACGAAAACTTCTTCTCAAAACTTGAAATGGCCCATTAGGACCATCCCCTCTTCTGAGAGGCCCAGAAAACTACTTCAGCGGTTTCTCTGAGAATTCATAATTAAAATCCTGCGGCGTAGGTCGCGCTTTTTAGGTAGTAAGCTGCTACCTACCCCGGGTTAAGGGATGAAGAAAATGAAATGAATAATTTATTTTTTGGGAAGCTAATAAAAATCATAAACCTCAGATGGAGCTGGGGGATGGAGGAATCTTGAATCGAGTAACGCTTGAGACAACATTTCTTATCGTAAAGTTTTTGTTAGCGAGATTACATAATATGGTTCACAACTGCATAGTAAAAGAGCATCCCCAGAGTAGTACAAAAAGTTATTATTACGATTTAGTACTGGGACCACACAAAAGGAACGAGAGCTCGAACACCAGGTGATTACTGACGAAAAATAAAGAATGATTTCGAAAGGGGAAACCGCCGCAAAACATTTAAAACCTGCTAAACTACCTGTGTAGTTTGTCAGCAGGTACATATTGACAATATTTTTTTTTCATAAAATTATAAGAAATATTTTACACCACTGTTTAATATATAAATATCAACATGTTTAGGAAGCGAAGCTTCCCTCATCAGTATACACAGTACACTAAGAACTAATGACAAGTATAGGCGAATAATAAACATAGAAAATAATAATGTAAGAATAGAAAATGTCTGTAAAAGATCTAAAATCAATATATTATGCCATGTGCAATTCTATACTTGAATATGCATCCTTAGAATGGGGCGGTTGTGCCAAATAATGTTGGGTCCTCAGGCAAAAGCACAGAAATCACTAATAAGAGTCATCCTTAAAAAATCCTTCAGGTACCCCAGCGATGAATTATTCTATGAAATGCAACTTTTTGATGTCAGACAACTGTATATCAGTAAAATTGTATTGCACGCACTTAAACAACGTCACCACTACCCATATATCGACCACTATCACGAAACCAGACACTCATATATAATTTTTTTATTATTATTATTTTTTTTTTAATTATCAACCTCAACACAGGCTTTTCCTAGTGAGGTTAAAAATTCTAACGTTCAAAAAGATACAATGTAATGAAACAATAAATAAATAAATAATATGATGATGCCAAATTAACTGGTATAGGATTACATTGATGGTAGTAAACAGAGCAAATATGAGGACACGTTAAATTTTATATAACTACATTTAGGTACAGGAGTACATCGGAGCGCAATTGTATGCATATTTTATTTGGCAGAGAAAAAATATATCAAAAAAATAGTGTTAAAAAGATTAATTAATTAATTATTACGTTAATACAATAACTTAAATATACCTGAGTTAGAATACAATCAAAAGTTGAAATGCAAGTTTAATTATCAACACAAGATCAGTAGGGCAACGATATAAATCATCTGATTTGCTGAAATTAAAAATTGTATTAAAATAAAAAAAGTTAATAAATATACTGAAGAATTGGTTAGGTAAAAGAAAATATTTGTATTAGATAATTAGGAAATATTATTTTATGTACGATTTCTTGTTGTTAATTACGTTTTTTTTTTTGTAGCTATAAGTATAAATATTTTTCAGTAAGATTATTGTGAAATATTTGAGTTTTAGAGATTTTAGTTTGTTACATTTATTTTGTATAGAACTTAAGTGTAAATTTAATTTAATATTTAATTATAAGGTTTTGAATGACAAGCGACCGTTAGTTAGTTAGAATACTAAAAAGTAGTTTATCGGGACGTTTTTTTTTTACATTTTATAAAATATAACAAATTCAAAAAAAAAAGTGTATCTAATAGCCACTTTCTTGGATTGTACTTGACTAGCGGTATAAATGGAATTATTTTTAATTGCCATTTTAGATATAATATAGTTTATGGTTCTTTCACCTTACTTGTTGGTACATTTAGGAACTACCAATCATTCATCATGAGTGAATCTTATATTATGTTTATGGTTTCTCTTTCCCATAAGGACGCTCGATTTTAAAATGCTGAATTTGCTGGATGCCGTTTGTTATGTTGACTTTGAGGGCATCAATTGTTTGCGGTTTATTTGCATAGACCTGCGATTTAAAATAGCCCCAAAGGAAAGAGTCTAAAGATGTTAAATCGCACGATCTCGGTGACCAGTTCACGTCGCCGCCACGCGAGATAACCACCATGCCCTCAAATCGCTCGCGTAGTATGTCCATCGTAGCGTGCTATGTGGCACGTAGCACCATCCTGTTGGAACCACATGTTATCGATATTTATATCGTTGAATTTAGGCTACAAAAAGTTACTTATCATCGATCTGTAGCGCTCGCCGTTGACGATAATGGCAATGCCAGTTTCGTTTTGGAAGAAGTACGGACCGATGAGTCCGCCAGACCAAAATCCGCACCAAACAGTGACTTTCTCGGGATGCATTTTCTGCTGGTGTATCTCGTGTGGATTGGTATCGCCCCAAACACTACATTTTTGCTTGTTCACATATACATATAAAGATGATTTTTTGTCGAAATTTAGGTCAACTTTCAACTGCTCAGGAGCCCAATCAGCAAATACACGGCGTAGTATAATATGGTCGTTTGCCCTAAGTTCCTAGATTAGTTGGATTTTATACGGGTGCACACCGAAATTTAGGTCAACTTCCAACTGCTCAGGAGCCCAATCAGCAAATACACGGCGGAGTATAATATGGTCGTTTGCCCTAAGTTCCTAGATTAGTTGGATTTTATACGGGTGCACACCGACATCTCGACGCAAAATTCGCCAAGTTGAACTCACAGAAAGGAAAGTTTTTGTGAACGACGAGATATTGGCTGCCTTGGGTTTTCCCGTACACTCTCCTCACGCACAGTAGCGATTTTTTCAGGCGTTTTGGTGACGTATCGGCGTTAGCTGATTATTTACCGAACCGGTTGCCTCGAATTTGGCCACCAAAAGTCGAATAGTCGACTCGCAAGACAGTTGTGGCTAGGATAAAAATCACGTATTGCTCGGAACGTTTCTTGAACGGAGCAGTGACTTTGATGACAAAATTTGACGATTTTCACACATTCTTCAACGCTATAAATTTCCATGGTGATTTTCCTAAGGAGATGCACTTTAACAACATGGCTATCATAATCTATTCCCTGACAGTTACGTCTTTGTGCATTGATGCATTTATGGATTAACAATTTTGTAATAGAATTTTGTAATGTTTGGATGTAGCATATATTAGTTTTACGAAAATATCGTGAATCACTGGACAAATAGTCTCATAAAGTGTGATCTATAGCGATATGAAAGAAAAGTTATTTCGACTCTTAGGCCAATAAAATTGACTCTCCGTCAAGAAAGAAATATGACAAATTTCATCAGAAGGAAGAATTAATTAAGCTTTATTCAGGCACACGGATACGCCCAAAGGACAGTTTAATCGGAAATTTATCTGTTATAGTGAAGAAGCCGAGCAGGACTTTTTTTAAACAACGATAGCAAAATGATATGATATGACTATTTTGAATAGTAAGAGTATAGTCCAACTACTTATAAAAAATATTACATTATATTGTTAGACGTGATAATTCCGTAACACAATATTGCGCTGTATAAGTGTATGTGCTGGTTGGGTAACTCTAACTCTGGTTGTATTACAATAACAAACAATAGGTATAAGTTGGGGGGTGAAATCAGACGGAGACTGTACGGGACTGTGCGCTAGGCTGTAGAGTTGTAGAGCAGGGATACCCAAACTCATGGAGAACGACTTTCAAATTATTAGAATCCAAGCGATGGACTACTCCATACAGCTCGACGCACTTAACTTTCCAGACGGCTGAAGGTGGAACTAACGAATTAGCTGTATTTTAAATCGGTACTTCCCAAACTTATTTAGCTCTACTGCCCACTATATCGTATTTAGGTAAATGGAAGTATACAAACATTCTACATACATGTATTAGATTATTTTCGGAGATTGTAACATTTGTTATACCAATTAATTTAAATTCATCATTTTTAGGTTGTTTTTTTTTAAATAACGATCTTCACGAAATAATGACGACGATCAACCGTTCGGGCACCGCTGCTGTAGAGTGTAGGCTGTATCTTCTGGGGCTGCTTTCAGATCTCTTGTGATTGATGGCGCTGGGAAGGGAGGGTGCTAAATATATCATAAACAACAGGGTAACTGCAAGGTTTATAGCACGTCTTGATGATTTGTAAGACAGGGGAAATATATATATAAATATGAAGGGAGAATCTATCAACATCTATTAAATTATTAGCTGATCTATTAAAAAAAGTGTCACAGGTACGCCTGGTTTTCAATATCTTCAAGTCGATGTCTCGTAATAAATTAATAATTTTTCTATAAAGATTACACATTTTGCTTTTCCACAATGGACTAATCTTACGAAAATGAACATATATTTGTATAGCCATACTAGTAAAATCACAAAAGACAATAATTTAAGTAATTTTTCATGTATCATACTGCACGAACTTTTGAAATTTTAAAGCTTTTAGACGTTAACAACATTACGCTAAATCCGCAATCCCTCATCTCTTCAAATCTAATAATTATATCGCCCTACCATCCCAATCAACAATAATAACCAGATCTTCAACAAACTACATCCTTAATATCCCATTAAAATATTCCACTCACGGACAAAGACATTTTAAGCACAACGCAATTAAACTATATAATCATATGCCTACATCACTGAAACAATCCACAGAGAATACACCAATACATATAATCAAACAAAATATTTCGGTCTGAAAAAAAAAACCTACATTTTTTCATAACTTAATAACACCAAATCAAAAATAACAATAATTTTTTTCATTAAATGTAATTATTATTATTTTAATTTTATTGTCTCTCTTATAAGATTATTTTATAATAATATAAATCATAAATCTATCGGTTCCTAATGTTCCTCGTGTATAAAACTATATTTAATTTGTTTTCTAAAATTATTATATTATTACAAACAAACGATTATTGCATACATCCTGTATAATTATTAATATATCTGTCTAGAGTATAAGTATAATATATAAGTAACAGTGAATGTTTTGATTATTCGCCTCTGAACTTAGAATGGTACATACACCATGTTTTCCTGTATATGTTCGATATATTATCTTTGAACCTATTGTGATGTGCTTTACACGTGTCTTACTAACAACTAACTCTATAAAAGCTCATATGGGGCGTATTTATTAAATAAATAAATAAATAAAATAAGTTACAAAACCAAGAAACATGTCTTCTACGATTTTAGAAACTTAACAGTAATCTTACATTAATCTCATCTCAAAAATCAAACTAGTTTTGTAACTAAACAAAAATTTTCAATCTCCAAAACCTTATTGACAGAATGTTAAACAAAAACAAAAAATACTAGATATTTTTCGGAACAGCGTTAATTAGTAAATAAAAACATTGAACACGTTTTTAAAAAATGTGCGACGTAACCAAATTTATTTCATCAAAGAAAATAATAAAACTTTGTGCTAACCACTTTATTGGTGTAATTGTAATAATGTAAGAGGATTAGAAATATTTGTTATTTTGCTTAATATTTGACAAGTCACTGGCTGAGTTGACATGGGTCTCACGCAAGCGTCGTGAATTCAATTCGTCGGCTAGCTAAATCCTTCATCACAACATAAGCAACACCTTCCACTTTCTGTGATGATGATGAGATTTTCATATATTGTCGGGTTAATCATAACCTGGGAATATTTGTCATTATTTCAAAAATAAAATAAAATATAGACCTTGAAGTGAGCATTGCTCACGAAAGATGTCGGTTTTATTATTATTTTTTTAAATATAGTGGTTAAAATAAATGTTGACTATTTACTTTAATTAAAATGGTGCCACAACAAAAGTTTACCGTTGTTAAAGAAATTTATTTCATGTAATAAATAAGAAGAACTTTGTTTACACCGCTGTTTTTTAATATATACATATCTAAATATTTCAGAAGCAAAGCTACCCTCATCACGATAAACAAATATCCTAAAATTTTATGACAAGTATGGACAAATAATAAATAAATTGATAAATTACACATATAAACAAAAATTAACAATATGTGATGAAAGTAGGCAAGTAATTTATTGAGAATGTAAAAATAATAATAATGAGTATTAAAAAATATTAAATAATAAATTTATATTTAAATTTAAAAAAAAAATTATCATTAATAAAAATAAAATCAAGAAAATAACAATGAAAAAATAGATAATAATAGTTGTTATTATTAAGATTTACAAAAATATTTTTTTTATATATAGTTATTAAGAGGAACGGCTACGCTGCCTGTTTCATTCAAAATTTATTTTTGGATTTGAGACCAAAATGCCCATCCAAACTGAATGATGTATATTTTTTTAATTAAAGATTTAGTAAATATCTAGTACGGATGCCAAGTATTTTATTTATTTATTTTTTAAATTATGGTGTATATGCAATGAAAAAAAATCATAATTTTAGAGGCAATTTCGAAAATTATTTGCGGGTTTATCTCAGCCGTTCCTCTTAATGTGAAAATAAATTTAAGAGATAGCTATTTGAACACTTTTTCTAATTTCTAAAATGTAATTGTAAACCAGTTGTATTTGTAGGTAAAAAATTTAAACCTTTATTTGTATCAAAAGAATGATTTGCTTCGAAAATATGGTTCGTAAATTCAGAATAATTATTATTACATAAACACCTTAGGTGCTCCTTAACTTTAGTATTAAAATCTTTCCTATATAAAAAAAGTTACAAATTAATTTACACACCCCAAATTTATTTAAAATATTATCTCTATCCTTGTTATTTAAAACATATTTTTTTAAACTTTATTATTAGTACAAAAAGTTACATATATTTCCTTTGGAAGAAATTAATTTGAGCTTATTTTCAGTCGAGGTTGTTTGACATTTTCTTAAAGCGTCTTTGAAAGACATGATGCTGCATTACTTCCTAGATAGAAAACACTCTTCCGTTATTAAAGTTGTTGTTATTTGAATGAAATAACTTAAATTGACATTTTAAAGGAAACAAAGCACACAACATCGATACTGTGGATGTTGACTACATACTCGTACACTCCTACAGTTTCAGTGCTGACGATACGTAAACATGTCAATCAACAATCACGCCATGCATTACATGCATACTGTATAACGGCACCGATAGCTACGTGTTACTATTTATAGTGATCGATTGACCAAAAATTACTAATACTTTATAAAAATCTTGACACTAAAATCAATATTTTTCATTTTCTCTTCATTAAGGCTTACACATTTCATTATCTAAAATGAATTTGTTATTAGCACGAAATCGCTGCTTGACGACGTTGAATTTTATGGCATCTCAAATTTATGGTAAATTCTCAAGAGTGGTTATTATCACTGTATTATGAGAATTATGCACACCCTGTCAAGAAATAATTGTAAAGTTTAAACAAGAAATGAAAATTAAAAAAAAACAGAACGCCAAAAGATTAAGGTATGTAATTTGTTGAACGTATAACATTTTGCGAAAAATTTGACTAACTAAGAACGGAAATTTTATTTCATTTTCCCAACACAATTTACGTAAATATAAATTTAACCTACAAGAAATGACTAAATTTCTCCAGTAAACAAATTTTAAAGGCATTTTTAAAAGACACTTAATTTTGTTTTGCTGAAATTTTTTTATAAATTAATTCATATTATTTATAATTATAATATATATATATATACGTAAGGGAAGAAATCATTTTGCAAACGTAGTGTCTTTATTCTTCAAAATTGTCTACAGCCTTAAGCCTTAGCGGCCTTGGATGATGTATTATGTACCTCTTCCAGAATTAGTACCTACTGAACCAATTTCCAGACAGAAGTGGTTTACCAAGAACCGTCGGTTAAGACCATTTTTGCCCAGAGGAATTCCCTTTCCCAAACCCTATTGTCTGTACACGGGGTGGAATAATACGAACAACAAATGAATAGGGTTGTTTTAGAGAATAATTTGGAATTTAAGAGAATAAAAGGAATTTTGAAACAGAATCGACAAAAAAAAATATTATTATTCAGCAATATTAAAACACATATACATGTGTATATATTTTGTAGACGAAGAATAAAAAGATTATTTGCAGTTATAGCTTTACTTTGTATTATTATCTATACATTGTCAGGTATTTGCCGTATAAAAAAACTATCAAACCGAGCACGGTGAACACGAAACAAATTTAAAAATAATTATTGTAAGAAAAACGTATTTTCATAGAAAACGAAAAGTGAAATACTGTTATCTTTCTAACTTATATTCATCGTGATGGAATCATTTTTAAAATAAAGGATTAACACCAAAATACTTTAATTTAATATGATTTATACGTGGTTTAAGCGCGTAACGTTTCACGGCACTGTGTGTCTATTTATTTAGTATATTTCTTTCATAATTCTAGTTTACATTGCATTCATTCAGCGTAATACTATGTTTTAACAAAATGTATGAAAAGATAAGGTAGGCAAGGAAAATAAAACAACTGTAAATAGAAAAAAAAAATCAGTATGAATGGAATAATCGAAAAACTCATAAAATACACTAACCTCCTGACAATCCTGAAAACATTTACAAATTCACTCCAATGCGTGCTTTGTTTTTCAATCTCTTCCGGTACAATAATAATAAAAGCTTTCCGTAAAATAGCCGATGATGACGTTCGTACGATAAAAGGGAGCCAGACATGAATTGTTTATTGATTTAAAACTATGGTTAAATCAGGTCAGAGTTTGCTTTAGACCCCGCGCATGTACAGCCACTCAGCAAGCCTGTTACTATTTGAACCAGTGGCGTTCCTCAAATTATTTAAAATATTATTTTTAATCTAAATATATACATATAAATGAATATTTGTCTGTCTGTCTGTCTGTCCTCGATTTTATCGAAAATTACTTGACCGGTTTTGCTGAAAATAGCACAGTTTGTTCTTATTAGTGCCGGGAAGGTTTAGAATGAAATCCAATATGTTAAAATGTTACCATAACATTTTAAAATTAGTATGAAAAACATTAAGCCCCCGTGTTTTATTTAAATTAGCCTAAAGTTATACAAATCTCGTTAACCAAAGATTACATATTCAAAGAAGAAGGTTTGTTTGGGTAGAAAATGGAAAACACAAGTAGGACAAAAAGAAATGTTTAGAATGAAATAAAATTTTCAAATTAATGTTTCTTTGTTTAGTGATAGTTACTTTCGCTGTCAAATCAATTACGACACCCAAGCGAAAAACAAAAATTCACCATTTCATAACTATATTCCAAAAAGAAAATAAATCCCGAGTAAGACCGGGTACACATAAGCAAGTGTTTTGATAAAAGAAAATGCAATTGATTGACCGTGCAAAAACACAAATAATATTTACATTAACATTCAACCTCAAAACATATTAAAAACCAGATCCACAACAAATAAAATACAGAATATCATAATATCATACACCTCACACGGCCAAAGGCCCTTTTATTACTACGCAATCAAACTCTATATGTGCATGCCCACAACTCTGAAACAACTACTAACCATAAATACAATATCTAGAATTAATTTCAAAACAAATATTACAGCATGAATCAAAAATCAGGATATTCACTTCACTCAAAACATTATAAAACCAAACTAAACACGTAAAATAATACATGTCTCTTTGTCATTATACTTTAAAATATTTTGTAGTCATGTAGTACAATGTATAGTTATAAATACATACATTAAACAACAACAAAAACCATAAAAGTTTTGATTTTCCAATTCCAAACAGTTCTAAGTATCCATATCAGTAGTAGGAAGGTTACCAAACAGTTCCAAGTATTCATATCAATAGTAGGAAGGTTACCAAACAGTTCCAAGTATTCATATCAATAGTAGGAAGGTTACCAAACAGTTCCAAGTATTCATATCAATAGTAGGAAGGTTACCAAACAGTTCCAAGTATTCATATCAATAGTAGGAAGGTTACCAAACAGTTCGAAGTATTCATATCAATAGTAGGAAGGTTACCAAACAGTTCGAAGTATTCATATCAATAGTAGGAAGGTTACCAAATTTTGAAAAAATTAACCGAAGCAAATATTTTTTGAGACTGCTAACTGTTAGATACCTTCTCAGTGTCATAGGTAGGGAGGTAATGCTGCCCGCTTACTGGACCACAACAAAAACAAAAATAACCTACGGTGTTTTAATCAGAGTCGTGATATTGTATAACAATAGATACATTGTATTACTGCATGTATTGAATTTTTTTGTTCGATATTATTTTATATAATGAAACTCATTTATGTATAATGTTCACGTAAAAGCCCAGTGGGCGTATTTGAAGAAATACATAAAGTAGATCCAACAATGATCATGTAAAATAATTATTGCGAAAATTACGGTTACAATCTCCAAACTCAGGTGGGTATTGTTGTGCACATAGCACGGCTAATGAGTGACCGTTATAATTTGAATATCTTCGGATATCGTCCTTTGATTTAGTAAGAGAAACGACGTAAAATAGGTCATTAAAATACGTAGATGTCCGACAACCTAAAGAGAACTGCCGGCTGCAGGTGGGTGAGAGCCGCCAATAATCGGCTGTAGGATTTCTAGGGAGGTTTCAGCTCTAAGGTTGAGGTTTATAAAGAAGAAGACCTATAAAAGTCAACCTGTCAAACATACACTTGCGTGATAACCACCCCAAATACATTTAAATTATTAGTATCCTATGATAAACTTGCAATAAGGGTGAAAGAATGAGTGTGCTTTTTGGAAATAAGGTTGTTGGGAGGACAACGTTTAGATTCATATCAAATGGCTAAACACTCGATGCTTTGATATTGCTTCGAACACATTACATGTGACATTTATATGAAAACACTGTATGATTATTAACAACGTATTATGTTTAAGCATTCGTTTCTTCTGTATTAAAATAATAGTTGCAAGTCTCGATCAATTAAAAAAAGTGCATATACAATTTTTGTTTTTAATGTCACACCTACCATATCATCTCCCGATTGAGTAACGTTGTGTAACAGGTTACGAAAGAGTAACGACATGTTCCCATGTTGCCGACATAAACTGTTGTTTTTTCGATCAATTGGATTTCATCTGTACATTGCCATGGTATACGATCTGTTAACAAATGATTGTTCAGATCAAAGAAAAAGCCTTCCTTTTCAATTTCGGATCGGGGTCGAGTTTTATATATGCAAAAGTTAATACCTTATACAACAATTACAGTAACCACTATCCATTGCAATGTGCAAAGTTACTTCAAAATGCATGAACAACACTCGCTCGTATTCCCCATATAAATTTCATCAATGGTTAGTATGGTCCGCATGCCACTGGACCCACTATACTGTACACTGTTTCAGTGTGCGCTGCCTAGAAGCTTTTGAATTCATTAACTAAAAGCCTCCTCCGGTTATAATAATAACGCTAACATTTTGCGAACTTTTGCGAGATTGATCGCGTAACTCTCACTGAGTTGTGAATTCTATTACCTACACTTGGAGCCGAAGAGGAAAATGTAAACAGTAAGTTTAACAAAAAATTGCAATAAAATAACCAATCAAAAATGTGATATTTTTAATTTTCCATTTACAGTAAAATTTTACTTCGGGATAATTTTCAATATTGAATTTCGTAAGTCTAAACTTAAACTATAGGGCGCACAGGTTACATTTTACACCCATGATGTATCGTTAATCAAATCAGTGAAGACAGAGAGTGGTAAATATTCCCAGTATCGTCCTAGTGAAAGACCACCATTCAGAATCGAAAAGTTACTTGAAATTGCTTAAGCCGTGTTTGGTAACCAGATCTGAATAGCCAGGTACTTCACATTCTTTCCCACCTATTTCCCCTCCACACTATTAGCGTCAAAAGATACCGCAATTAAAAAAGCCGTACTCCTACTAGTTCTACACTAGATAGTTGACAGCAGTTGGGACAAAAAAGGTTTGGTGGCACCTCGCGGCGGTGGCAAAGGAGAAACGTTTTGGATACATCCTCCTGATACACATCAAAAAATACAGTTTCTTTACTACTGAAGTAATAATTCCAATAAAAAATATTATCCCTTCGGATAAGTATTAAATTAATAACTTTTGTTCAATTAACGAGCGCCAGAACTTTACTACGAAAACACGTTGTACGGTGTTTTTATATGAGACAAGAAAAAAAGAATCGCGTGTTCCAGAAAAAACGAAATACCTGTGTTCACAAGCAGGTCAAGAGGTGTATACATTTAGTTTTAAAAGCTTCAACTTGAATCGGCATTCATACTTTAAAACTACCAGCAAACCCGGCAGCGTTTATGAATAAAGAAAAAATATATATCATGTGAATTGTGAGCAAAATACTAACTTTGAAGGATACTTTAACATCCCTTATTTACCAACACATTTATTGTTTGCTAAAATAAATGCATAGGTTCTTTAACTATTTTAATTAAATCTTGACTCCACATATTATAAGTGGATATAGAGCGATATCTCTGAGGATGTTGGGCAAAGGGTGTCTTTGAGGAAATGAAGGTTAAACAAGGATCTCAAAGAAGCACGTTGGAGGGAGAAAATATAAAATTTCCCCACCTTCCTCTTCCCCTTCTCCTTCCCCTCCTCAATACCTTCAGTCTCACAACATTCCCCAATTGGGGATGCCATAGTCTTACTGGCTCCAGACGGTTGGGAGCAGACTCTTGTGCGGTATTCATGTAAAACAAAAAAAAAAGTTGGTCATTATGTAATCGCGTTGTTGAGAACAGGAACGAGTCAAAAAAACAATGCCAGAAACTGAAAAACAAAAACATCGTCCGTGTCTCCTGACTATGCACAAGATGATTCAATGAAATACTAGATAAATTGACAAAGAATTTCTGCATGTCTGTGGTTATTTTCCGATTTCTAGTGGACTCCAGGTTAGGGATAATTGCGAAACTCGATAGTAGGGGGCAGTAATAATAACATTTTACATTGATTCGGTTCAATTACACACATTCAATTCAAATGTGAATTATATGATTAAAAAATCTTTGTAAATATTTATTTTTATTTTTTTAATATTTATTAATTAAACTTTTGTTACATGATATTACAGATTATAATTGCAGATTTTATACTACTCTTCCATTGGAAGCATTTGCTTGTGGATAGAAGAGGAGTGTACATTAATTATTAATGGTCAAGCAATATAATATATGGTATCTAAATACGAGTATATAACGTGTGTCGTAATAGGTACATTACAGATTGATTAACAAAACATATATATATAGTAAATGTGGTATAAAGAGACATTTATATTATATTTCATAACTAAGATAATGTACTCTTATTTAAAAATAAATACAAATACATGTAGTTAGAAGAAAAAATAAATGTTATGGGAAACAAGTAAATTTCAGAGTTTTTAGGGGGTTAATTCAATTGGAAACATTTTTTTTGTTAAGCTTATCGTTAAAATATTTGGATTTATCATTAATGGTTCTGATCTCTTCCGGTAGTCGATTGAATCGACTTGATGATCGTCCTTGGTAAGTATAATGCAGTTGTGCAAATGGAGTATTAAATTTTGGGCATGGAAAAACGTACGCTTTTCGGTTAAAAATTGATATTTATCTTTATCTTAAGTGATGTATAATGTTATAAAGACAATTGGGTACATATATGTCATCGTTTGTGTAAGTTGTTTATAGGGAAGACATCGAAAACATTATTAATAAATGGATGTAAAATATCAGACTCCAATAAATTTGAAACAAAACGGTAGACTTTAAAAAAACACAAAATTAAATGAATACGTTTTCCAGTAAATCGCGAATACGCCGAAGGGTTAGTCAATTCGTGAAAATAGTTTAAATGCTTCAAAAAGTCCATCTTGTTACAAAACAATGAATATATTAGTAAACAGTTAACGATAAGGATAACTCGACCCTCATATTACCTAATGCAACCGTATATTCTACCCTCGGACTTAATAAACCGATGAAGGAGGTTTACAATCTTTAAGTTTCGTTGCTCCGCGGTCTAAAGCGAGCGTGAAATTTTCATAGATCCGTTAGGGGTGATAACGGCTGTCTAACCGATAGAAGTAACGGAATTACACCTGGCCGTTACTCTAACGAATGGTGGATTGTAAATTCTCAATTTTCTGAATATATAGAAATAAGGGCCCGACCTTTTATTATGGCAGAACGTGATCTTCACACTGCAGTTTATAAGATAAGGATTCTGACGTGGTTCTTAAACAGATACCACATTTAAATAAATATCATACTTGTTTTCCACATTTAAAATAAGCTCACTATGGAAGATTTTTCATAACACAAACGGTAGATGACAGTCAAAAATATATCTCATTTTTTAAATGTTAATTAATGATGGCCATGTAATATTATTGTCTGCGCCAGGAAGTCCTTGGTCTGGCCGAAGGTTTTAATCTTGGACTTTATGGATGGATTGAATAATATCGCGAAAATCTTGATGCAGATGATGGATTTATTAACGCATTAAATGAAAACAGTATCATTGTTAACACTTTGTATGTATTTGATGATTAATAAAAATGTTCTTACCAAGCTGGAATCTCTCTACAGTAAGTTAATAAAGGCTGTGATTACTGAGAATTTCGTGAGAAAGGTAAAATAACTCATTCAGTTGGACGTTTTAAACTATAGAGGTACAGTGACTTGACTTTGGGAAATTGACTACTTTAGGCTGCGTTTGCTGTACTGAGTTAAAGACTGTTATCTACCATAATAGTGCAGCCATATTAATTAAAATAATGGAAGCCAAGATTAACATTGCATGAAAAATGCTAATAATTAAAATGATAGTATTGATATAAATACTAAACAACTATAGAGATTTGTGGGGTTAAATACCTATATCGAACGTGGATATGATAAATAAACTCAAGCCTTTCAAAAACGTAAACAAAAACAACAACACGTCAGTTGAACGACCTCTGAAACAAAAAAGTTGTTAAAACAACACGTGCAAATAACCAAGTCAAGATTTCACAACCAAATTCAATACTAAGGGAGTCAAAGGCCTATATTTCACCATAAACAAGTCAAAATTACACCACAAAAATGCAATGATTTCATAACACCTGCAAATAACGTTGCCGGCGCCCTATAAAAATGGTAAGCACATAGGCACGCGCCGCTATTCCCGCTCACGACACCGACCAAGCAACATCTCCACTGTAACGCTGCTCCGCCGTGAAAATCGGCAACAATCATTTATCTTCAATCTATCCGGACCTACTCTCCTCACCAAGTGAGAGATCTCCACTCTACCCGAACTGGTCTTTTCATCATGTGACAGATCTTCACTCCACCAGCCTACCTACGAGCTTGCAGCAACCGGTCCGATCCTAAAGCCGTCCCCGGATATGCCGCAACCTGAGCCCGACAGCCACCAGCCTACCTACGAACTTGCAGCGACCGGTCTGACCCTAAATCCGTCCTCGGATACGCCGCAACCTGAGCCCGACAGCCACCCAGTCTACCTACGAGCTTGCAGCAACCGGTCTGATCCTAAAGCCGTCCCCGGATATGCCGCAACCTGAGCCTGACAGCCACCAGCCTACCTATGAGCTTGCAGCGACCGGTCCGACCCTAAAGCCGTTCCCGGATACGCATAAAACCTCGCTCATATAACAGCTGACACCACCTCAAGCGATCGATCATTCTGGCCGGTGCTACAAATCAAGTACACTCCGGGCGACGACATCCCCACTTGGAAAATACCAAACACCTTTCTCAGTAGGACTAGCGAATCACAGTAGTGATGCGTTCCTGTGTGCCGGTGCCTAAATATTTACAGTCCCTTGTGCGTGCCAACACGTCTCGTACAATACCTTTTGAGATATCACAGATTGATTCACTTCATTATTATGTGATTCGTCTATAGAGAGCTTATGATTGTACATGTTCATAATTTTATATATACACCAATATAACATGGAGAAGTCTGATGTTTTGGAGTAGAAGGAAATAATAGACAGAAAAATAGGTAGGTTGGGAAGTAAGTGGCCATTCAAATCCGGATAAACTAGAAAGCTACAACCATTTGAAACACCGTTTTTACTCTATATCAGAGGTTCTCAACCATTTTGGACCGTTACCCACTTTTCAAGTATTTTTTTTTCTTCAATGCCCTCCGCCATCCCTATATGAGTACAAAAACAAAATTTTGTTGAGTACAACTATAAAATAGAACCCATCAAAAATATCAATCATAACGCGTTCAAATAAAATTTTATTAGGCCCAAGGACAAACCAATACACGCTGTTGATTCTTATCGGTCGGAAAGTTATATTCAAAAAAAAAATTATTACGAAATCTTTTGGAATTCAATGAAATGGAAACGTTTAAATTGCATCAAAATTAGATATCAACAAAAAGGGGTTGAATGATTTACTGTATTTATAATAAAGGATGCCGATCGCCCAAAATCATACAAATTTGTCCCCCAAAGCACTTTTCTCTCTAAATCGCCCCACAAGCGACTTGAACCACCCGCTGGTGGGCAATATTGCCCATGTTGGGAATCACTGCTCGAGATGATTATTTCCACCAGGGTGATGATATTGAAAAAATCTCTCACTCTGAAACGAAGTCAAATATACTAACTACACATTAATATACTTGCGATTCCAATCATCAAGGGGCATCATTCACTCATTCATTTTCATTACTCTGTCTACATTAATAACATCATTGTACCTAATCAACACGGTTTTATGCCGGGCAGATCTACTTTAATAAATCTCTCTCTATATGAACAATTTATATCTAGTACACTTGAAGAAAAAACGAAAGTCGATTCAATATATACAGACTTTGTAAAAGGATTTGATAAAGTAAACCATATAATTCTTCTTAATAAACTTTGCAAATTCGGTATAGAGGGTAATTTATTAGAGTGGATAAAAAGCTACCTTACCAACAGAATTCTTCAAGTAATATTCAATTCTAACCAGTCATATAAATTCATGGCAACAAGTGGTGTACCGCAAGGTTCACATTTAGACCCAATACTTTTTTTACTGTTTATTAATGATATGATAACTGTATTTGATAACAATGTTATTGTGCTGCTCTTCGCTGACGATCTAAAACTCTTCAAACTAATAAAAACTATTGAAGACTGTTTTCACATTCGATTAAATTTAAATAAATTACAAAATTGGTGTGAACTGAACAAACTTCTTTTAAACGTTAGTAATTGTCATACGATCAATTTTTTTAGAATGAATCATCGTCTCAATTATCAATATAAAATCAACAATATTTCTCTCTCGTCTGTCAACGAAATTAATGATCTTGACATTGTTTTCGATTCTAAATTTAATTTTCTTGCTCATATCAATTCAATAACCAATGAAGGTTTAAAAATAAACGGCTTCATTCTTCGAAATACCAGATACTTCGGGAATATCTCAACCCTAAAATTATTATACACTTCCTTAGTTAATAGTCAAGTGGAATATAGTTCTTCTATATGGTCCCTTCACTATAAAATTCATTCCGACTCCATTAAAAAAGTTCAAAATAAATTTTTGAGATATAACTATAAACACGGATTACCTATAGAAACTATAAATTACAACTACTTAATGAAAGAACTAAAATTATTAAAACTCTCAGATAGAAGACTTGTTTCTGACCTAACTTTTATTTTCAAATTTTTTAATGGTTTTATATATAAGTTAATGGTTAAATATTCCAACTAGAACTACTCGATCTAAAATTTTATTCAATTGTAACAATAATTTCAGGACTGAGTCATTCAAAAATTCTATGTTAACTAGACTCCACGCAGAAGGAAATATATATTCAGACATAGTAGATATGTTTAACTGCTTGGAATACAAATATAAACAGACAATTATTGCATACATCCTCAAAAATTATTAATTAATTAACTTATGTGTCTAGAGTATAAGTATCAGTGAATGTGGGGTATGTTTTGAAAATTTTAATCTGTAACTAATTACTTGAAATGTTACTTATACTTTGTTATTCCTGTATTTGTTCGTTATTTTATCTATGTACCTACTGTGATGTGTTTTGAACCTGTTTACCATAACTAACGATACATGTAAAAGACCATATAGGGCGTATATAAAAAAAAAAAATCAATTACAAGTATCACGTCTCTGGAACGAACTGCCCTCTGACGTAAGGAATGATCCAACAGAGACAATTGTCAAATCTAAAGTGAAAAAAAAAAAATTCTCCCTTGCATCAGAATAATGATGGTTAATTTCCACCATATTTAATTCCTTCCCTTCCCTTCCCTCCCTTATCCCTTTTCCTAACCGAGACAAGTAAAACAAAAAAAAATATTATTTCACAAATTTGTTTAAGAGGAACGACTGCGCTACCTGTTTCATATATAACTTAATTTTGATTTTGAGGTCAAAATACCCATCCAAACTGAGTGATATTTTTTTATATTAAATGTTTAGTAAATGTCTAGTACGGATGAGAAGTGTGTTATTTATTTTTTTTAAATTATGAAGTATACGCCATGGAAAAAAATCATTTTTCCTAATTTTTGAGGCACCTTAGAAAATTATTTGCGGGTTTACTGTACATATGCTATGCAAATATAATAATGCTTTTTTTAATATTTTTTTATTTATTTTTATTTTACATTTTAAAGGGGTCTCTAAGATCGCGAAAAATCAATTCCTTTAATGGACTCTATTCAATAATGTAAAACAAAAAAAAACTTCTCGTGCGTGCTAGATATTTACCTTTTTGATGAAAAAAAAAATCGTTAGGTTTAGGTGAGTATTTTGGCCTCAAATCCAAAATTAAGTTTCGTATGAAACAGGCCGCGCAGCCGTTCCTCTTAACTGCTTTTCAC